>JAPMOR010045148.1:0-10903 GCA_026543865.1 Argiope aurantia | reverse complement strand
TGTAAGAGCTTTTCTCTTAAGACTAATACAATATGTGGTCTCGCGTTATCATGAGGAAAAACCAGGCCTCGTCGGTTCATTTATCCTGGCCGTTCTTTTTTGCTACAGCAGCTTTCAATTGATCCAGTTGATGACAGTATTTTGTAGAATTTATTTTTTCACTTTCAGGTAGGAGCTAGAAGAAAATTACACCTTTCTAATCCCACCAAAGGGCTTTGCGACAGTTTAGAGTTCTGGGCCGTCTGAAATGGATGGCATAGACGGCTAATAGATAAGTCTGCATGTTTGCACAAGCAGAGCCGTATAAGGCCATTCGTAGTGCGAATGACAAAGAAACTTTTGGGACACTCTATTATAAAAAATATTTACCATACAAAATGTTAGGGACATTGGCTTAAACACGTTAATATATAAAACAAGAACACATGACTTTAGCTGTTGTTACCTGTAGCAAACATACACTTGAAGAGGCTACATTAAAAATCACACACCAGCTGTTTCTTACTGATATAACGCGTGCCTTTCCATCTTTTCCTAACATCTCTCGAATTTTACTCATTGCAAATTGGGAAATTATCGTCTTTTAAAAGCACAAAGTTCTATTTCCTATATATATTTCTTTCTCAAATTTCCATTTACCATCCTTTTGGAGATTTTTTTAGTTAATTTCCTGGCTAAATTTTCCAAATAATTCGGTTCAATTTTTCTACTTTCAGCAGTTATTAGAATCATTGACAAATTGAGGTTCCGGAATAGAACTATTCTTCCCCCAAACAATTCTCGCATTTTCTCTTAAAAAAGGTTTTATCCCCTATACCCTGCAAAAAATTGTGGAATTTGAGCAGAAAATGGCTTGCATTGCATTGGCGTATAATGCTCACGAAATATTAACCTTTGAAGATAATTTAGATTTTTAGAGAATTTGTCTTGCGATCAGTGACATCAATTCATTCCTTGAATTGATGGATTATTTTGCCAAGTGGCCAGAACCATTCCTATTCCCAGTCAGGAAGCTTCGACTGCAGCTAAGGAATTCCTTGGAAAAAGAATTTTGCGTTACAGCTTGCCTATCGATTTACATTCAGATCGAGACAGACATTTGAATTTCTCGCCTTTTTCTGAGCGCTTCAACTTTTTAGGAATTTTGAACGATGGAGCGACAACATTTCGTCTTGAAGCAATGTCATGATCGAAAGATTCATACCATCTTTCATCATTTCTTTTAAAGAAGTCAGACTGATTGAGATGCACACTTTTCAAATTTTTTCTGAGCTATCGAAGAGTGCCCAATGAAGTGATTAGACAGAGCACACCTGAAATGCCTTTTGGTCAACGTTGCGGCCACTTTGGACGACAGAATGAAAAGCCTTCCCCTAAAGAATGTATACATGATGAGTTGAGAGGCACTTTTGGGAAGTGTACACACATACGTAGCGGGAGAATTAATCTGACAGCCGAACGAATGAAAATTTCTTATGATGCAGATTAACAGATCGCTATTTTAAGGGGAGTGTCAAATCTAAATATATTATTACTCTGAGACACGGAGGGGGGGGGTTCAGACCGAAATTGCAACTCAATAAAGAAGATCCTTATTCTGTCGTCAAGAACTAACTGATGTTGTCTGTAGAATTCAGAGTCGTCTAACGCCGATCCAAAAGATATTCACGTCTATTAACTAATACAGAGCAATAAATCATAGCTATGGATAATGAGTATTTGGAGAGGGGAGCATTGTCACAATTCTGCAGTATTTCCTCTTTTCATATAGTTTTAAGGCAAAGAAAAGAGTTTTACTGTTATGTTAATCGAGTGCCGGATCTGTGATTTCCGATCTGGCCAGAGTGTGGTTATTTTCAAACATTGTATCCTAATAAGTTTGTTAAATTGCATTTATTTTGATGATTCTTCAAACAACGAGAGGAATCTGGTTACATTTTCGCACCGATTTTTATTGCCTGTTAAGCCATGACTTGGGTTTCCAGTTGTAGTTTTTTCATGCAGATAATTCTTAGAAAATCGAGAGGGTTGCCACGACACCGGAAAAATAGAGAGAATTCGAAAATCATTGAAATAACAAGAAAGTTATAAAATTTCCATAAATATCAGGAAAATACAGGAAATTAGTACTTTCTTAATTCTCCCCTCGCCCCCCCCACTTTGTTTGATTTAAAAAATTCCGATCTGTGAACATTGCAAGAATAAAAAATCGTATCTACAGTATTAAAAATGAAACAACTGTGTAATTGCGGAAACTCGCCCGATTTCTGCTTTCCCCTCTTTTTTTATGTGTAGATCAGTTTACTTTTGATTTCAGCGACAGTTGTTCTTTTTTCATGAGATTCCTATTTCCAGCTAAAGAGGTTGTGTGAGACTGCTATATTTGGTAATAAATTTCTGTGACGTAAATAGCTACATTCAATCTGCGGAAGCATCCTATTGGTATTTAGTCACTCACACGAGAATTTAATGGTTTATTTATTACTTGAGAAATAGTGTTAGATTATTCAAAGTAAAAAAGTGAATTTATTAAACAATGCGCAACTCAAAATTCCTATTTAATACAGATTGTACAGATAAAATATGAATCCTGACTTTGCTGTATGGGTTAGAAAAATTCCACAAAATCCGTTTGCTGCGCACTGTTAGATTTTTTTAGCTAGTATGCCGAAGTAATATGGTGAAGCAGGCGCATATTTGTCATGAAAAAAGTGGAAAACAAAATTTCGCGCCACTTCAAAAAAAGTCATCGTTGATGTTGCTCTCTATACCTAAAATCAATGCTGGAGAAAACGACACGTCAGTCTGAAAATATCGATTTGGATGTTTGAAAATAAGCCGATTTCGGACTTTTTAGCTTAAAAATAATCTTTTAAAGCTGAATTTTCATGGGCAATAAAACTTGCTGCGACTCATTGGTCCTCTAATGCAATCAATGATGTATCGAAATCGAATCGCCAGCGATGACCACACGTCAGCAGTTAAATATCACATAAATAAAAACGATGTTCGCTTATTGTCGATTCAGATTGTTTGTTGGCGCACAAACACTCTTTGGTCGAAATTAATTCATTTTGGGAATATAAAACTTTTCCGATTTCTATATCTGATGCTTTGTCGATCACGCGGCGAGTTGCAGCGGACAGTTTTGCACGCGTGCCTGTGAATTTCTTGCCAGGTGGTCATCGACTCTGTCTGCAGATGGCATTTTTCTTTTGTAACCTTTTTATATTTGTGAAATTGTACGTGAGTTAATATTCATTATGTTACAGATTATTAACAAGTTACAGTCATTTTTGATTTTTTTAAAAAAGTAATCGGTTTCCTGTTTTTATAAGATGTTCTAGAAATCAAAATCAAAAATTTTTTATCTCGTTAGCAATGCTGAGTCAAAAATCCCAAGGTTAAAAAACACTTGTCTACAAAATGGAGCTTCAATTTGTTATCAACTATGTATCCTCCATCTAGACCACTACAGCGAAGTCGTACAGCAAATAACTGATAGCTCTCCAAATAAAGCTGCACGCCGTATCAGTATCACGCATTGAATTGTCCGAAATCCATATATTTAAAAAAGTCCTCCTATTCATTTCAATTGACCGCTCCCATCAGGATTTGTCTTTATACCAGCGTGTGTGGTCTCACCAAAACTTTCTAGCATACTCTCTAATAAAGATGAACTTATGTCTTAGAAGCATTTATTTCCAACCCAGTTGAAACCAAAATTTGACATAGAGTTAAATTTGCAGTCACAAAATGAATACCAAACCCCAGGTATTTGTGTATTTTTAATTAATCGTGTTTAGATGCTCCTGAAAGCCGTTTAACCACTTGATGGATTTGGCTAAAATTTAGATGATTGTCTTCAATAGAAATGTTAAATCTATGTACCGAATTGTATCTATCTGGCTTTCTTCGTTTTAAGGTTTTCGTGTCACATTATATTTCAACATTTGGACAGACAAATTTCCTTTCAATAGATATTGCTCTGAATTTGATATGAATCTTAAAATTTTACGTAAGAACCATATATTAAATTTAATCCATCTAGCTCAAAGCGTTTTTGAGTTTTCGTTGTAGCAGGGGGGCTTATTCCAAAAGTGTACTTTTCGAATTCCTTGAGATTTCTAACGTGCAGTTTCTTAAACATCTCGAATTCAAATTTTTCGGCGACTCCAACTCTCCCATTATACTTCGTGTACGAGAAAGTAAAAATTAAATATTATTGACAATTAAGCATTTAAAAAAATAAGTCTCCGATAAAATTCCATTAAAATAAAACAAAAAACAAAAAATTTTATCAGTGACTAACTACCCCAAATCTTTATGCCTCACCATACCAAATGGCTTTTCATTAGAATAAATTGCCATTTTGTAATTTATTGCAACGTTAAAATTTACTTGCGTTTATTATTTTTTTTTCACATAATTAAACCCAATACATTTGATAAATAATGAAAAAGAATTATTTTTATGTTACATTCAATAATCTATTAAATAAATATACATGTAATACAATTTTCAATAACAATTTCCATAAACGCAGCAAAAAGTCTATGCCTGGTTGAACCAGTAGCCCACTCTAAAACCGGATTCACATCGGAAGCGGTAGGCGAGAACTTTCGTTTGGCAGAAGAATTCGCTTCAAAAAGACAATATTTCGACGTTTTTCAAGGATAATAAACAATTTTTTTCATTCATGATTAATTATTCAACTATAAAAAAATTTGGAAATCTTGATGCATCTATTTACAGAATTCCGTAGAGGAATGTTGGGGAGGGGCATTGTTGCAGCCTGTCTGGGAAAGATGTAGCGTACAGATAATACAAAAAAAAAAAAAAATGCATTTGAGGGCAACAAAAATTAATTATTCAACGTCAATATATATTTGGAAATCCTGATGCATCTGTCTACAGAATTGCGTACATGAAGGGGGGGATGTGTTCCAATCATTCATATGCGACTTGCATATAAACGAGCCTTAATTTCTGAAACTCTCTTAAAATTATCTGCCAAACTCCGTTCACAAATCTCGTTTATTGAAATTCTTATTATGGCCCATCATAGGTGATGAAAATTGCACCGAGTCTATGAAGCAATATAGACGCACCTTGTAAGTTACGGTTTTGTTTTTAGAATTCTCAAACATAGTTATAAGTAACTTCTGTTGTATTTTCACGTTGATTGTTGGTTTTGAACGAAATTTTTAAATATTAAATTTTATTGCGAAAAGATTGATCATCCGTTTTTTTCTTTCGTTTCAGGTAGTGGTATTGTGGAAGATAGTTACAACAGATGGTCCTGTTTTCAAATGCCCTTGAACATCAAGCATGTAGTATGAGTGTTATCTGTAAGGAAAATTATAAACATAGGAGAACATAAGATATTGTATATGCAATTTTAAAGCCCCATCTGTTGGAAAGTGAAAAGACAGTTTTTCAATGGACCGACACTTGTACCCGAAGACATTAGAAGGTCTTGCTCTCAGAAGGGCGGCGGTTGTTTTATGTAGTTGCCCTAACATGTGTATGTTTGCTGCAAGAATGAAAGACTCGACGAAAGAAGAATTTGAGCCAGCAATGCATAAAGTGGCGACGGATATTGCAGCTAATATTTCGTTGCCTCTAAAACTGGAGCAGGATTTACTTGGAGGAATGAAAGCTGTTTCTAGGGAAATAATAAAATGGGTGAAGTTTCATGAAAATTATTTAGAGCAATATGATGGAGTTTTGTCTAGACTAGAGAATCTGGAGCATATATGTTGGACACGCTTCGGGACTGTGGACTACGAGAAAACGGCCCAAGTACTGATCCGCAGCAAAAAGTTAAACGTCGAGCAGTGCTACAAACTTGCCTGCCTCTATTGTTTCTGTGAAGATATAAAGGAACTTTGGAAGGAAACACCCTATTCGTACAAAAAAGTGTTTTTTAAGGATAACCCTTTGCAGATCGCACAACCTAGAATAGTTGTATTTTTTACTTGTTTATTAAGAAATAAAGTATCTCAGATGGAATTATTTCTTCCACAAGGGCAAAGAGGTTTATTTTACATCATTCAAAATATGCTTGAATATGTCGCTCTCCAAGGTTATAGAACTGCAACTCAGTTTTTTTTTCTAAAGTTAAACGTCTTGGACAGATTACACATAATAACAAGGGTAGCTGTACGTGTAGCGAAAATGCGTTCATTTGATCGTTGTTTCTATTTGCACGAGTATCAAAAATATAGCGACGTTTTGCGCTTTTTGATGAGCCATATGCTGGTAAGTGAACAACGTGAATTGTGTCGCAGTGCGCCGTTTGAGACCCTGAAGTGTCTTCTGGATTGGCCCTCGCAATCTGAATTCTTCAGACACGCAAAATATATATTGCTATTCTCACTTCTCACGAAGGAAAAATACAGCCGATTGCTTTTCATTCTGGCCCATAACAGTTCTTCAGGATTCAAGTATCCGAGAATGTTCCGGATATTTTTTCTCATGAGTCCGAAGAAATATAAAAATTATACGTTGACTCATTACTCGCATTTCTTGCGGGAATTCATAAGGATCAACGATGTTGTGACCGTGAAATTTATTTTCAGGCATTTGAATGTGAAAGAGAAAGTGAAACTTCTGGTCAACCAAAGTATGGGGCGTAACTTTATTCCTGCTCTAGTAACTGCAGGCAAGTGGGATTTCCTAAGACTCTTTATCCGTGAATCCCAGTTAGCCAATGAGAGCAAAGAGAGTCTCGTGAAATATTTTCAATTGCGGTTTCCTGAGGATCGGAGAAGCGAGTGGTTCCAAAAGTTTGTGCAAGAAATCCGTGCAGATCAAAGCGGTGCAAAGTACGATCGATGGGCCTCCGATTGCAAAAGAATATTTCGACGTGCGGTGAGGAAACGCCGCAATGAAGATCCTGCCGAACAGCCTAAGAAATTACTTAGAGCAAATTAAGTTCAAGAACAAAGGACATGCATATACTTTCACGAACATTCTGTTCACGTGCGTCTCAAATTTGGGCACTGCGGAAATAAATGCAACGTTCTCAACTTTTTAAATGTAATGACTTATTTATTTTATTCCGTTAGAGCTTCCAATTTTCCAAGGAGGTAAACAACACCTGGTGATCTGCGTAGAAGACATTTGTTTCCATGTGAAATAAAATTCGGCGAAATTTATATTTCAAATTTTTTTAGCATTTGTTGACTACGAATATTTTTAAAGTTTTTAGCAACACAGAATGTACAATGAAGTAGGGATTCTGCAGTTTTACTCGAGAATGGACGGCGGTCGAGTAATGAAAACCATCGACGGCATATGAAGGTGTCACTAAATTTTCATCTATACTTATAATAAAGCTCAATGTGTGTGTGTGTGTGTGTGTGTGTTGGCGCTCTACAGACCAGACCATTCAACCTACAGCTACCAAATTTGGCACGTGTATACCTTGGAGGCCGGGAATGTGCACCTGGGGGTTATTTTTTCGAATTTTTAACTAGAATTTTATTTATTTAAAAAATTAAGCGAAATTTTGACGTGTTTCTGCTATAACTGCCGAAAATATTAACCGCACAAAAAAGATTTTTACATGAAGTTAAAGATAAAAAAATTATCTTTTAAATGATACTACTGTTTTAATCTTAAAATTAAATTTCTATTTTTAATGAATTTTTAAATAAATATTTTAACTATGTTTTTCAATAATTTTTTTCGTCAAAAATAAAAATGAGGATTAAGCACGTTTCGCATTCATGAGAAAAAAATAGCTTTTTTCAAAGTGTTGCCATCACATTGATTAAAGCTCTAACTGAAAATAAATTAAATCTTTTTGGAAATGAAATCTGCAAAAATATAATTTTCGGCACGTGTCTGTAGGAAATGAAACAAATATGAAATATTATTTTTTCTAAAAAATAAATTCAAGAAAAATTATTTTATGATCTTTTACACTCTCTATACAGGGTGTTTATTCAGTCCCGGATCCATTTTGATATTTAATGACTCATAAAATAATGAAGATGTAAACAAACTTATGGCATTTATTGATGGAATAACTCATATATTTTCCTTTCCAGGTTTGAATATTTTTACTTTTGTAAATATCGTCTGCGTGTGTTTTTAATTTCAGATAATTCCATTTTCCAGTCTAAATATCTGTATTTTTCTAAATATCGTCTGCTTATTAATTGCATTTTTCTCTCTTTTGTTTTTGGCAACTATTGAAATGTTATGTTTACTTTTGATGTGTTTGCTCTATGTAGTACTTTTGTATGAGATGTTTTATTCAAGCGGATATTAAGGAGAATGCATACACCACAAGAGAAAGCACAGATTTTATGGTGGTCATAGAGTTAATTTCGAATCAACTAAATCACGGACTTTTAAGAGTTAATTTCCAATCACTTAAACTGACTGATTTATGAAAATTTGAATATCACTATTCAATAAAAAAAGGATAATTTTAGATTTTCCATCGATCGCTTCAAAGAAAATACGCCAATCAGCGTGCAGGTTTCTCAAGAATAATTGGCCTAAAATTATAAAAATGGTGAGTTTTTCTAAATTTTTAACATTCAAAACTTCATAAATAAGTCTTAGTTGATCGTGGAAAATAGAAACATTCATTCATTTATTTAAAATTTGGTGTGTCCAGAATATTTCTCAGAATACGATACCTTACTGCAAAAAATTTAGACTTCATAATTTTTGAAATATATTTATAGGCCGGATGAAAATATTATTATTGATTTCTTTTCAATCCTTTTGAAAGCAAAACTAAAAACTGAATTTTATGCTGAATCTCAGAAATGTTTGTTGAATTATTGTTTGAGATATTACATAAATGATTTAAAAAATTTTGTAGTTAACATAAGACTTAAATACCGAGCGATTCTGTTTGCAACACTCACATTCAATAATAATAATAATTAATTAATAACAATAATGATGATAAATAAAATAAAACGCTTGGTTTTATTAAAAAATGTCTTAATATGAATTTTAATTTCATCATTTATATTTGAAATTAAAGTTGAAGTTTTGCCGGAAATGACAACAAATTAGCAAAATATATATAGTAAATTGAAAGAAACGATCTAAACAGTATAAGTTTGGTATGGCTATCAAAATTTGAAGATTAAAAATGTTTTGTTTGAGAATCCTTTAAGACACCAGTTACTTAAAATATTTAATTGTAGCGAGCGGTAATACTGGCGAACCGGCTGGTCGCCAAAGGCGGCTAGTATGAAATAAAGATTGACGGAATCCGTACAGTTTCTCCAGCTCTCTGATGTTCCCAATTATTTTAAATGGATAAAACATTGTAGAAGCTTGTCGCCCTTTTGTCTCGTAATTTATTAAAACGGAAAACTTTGTGTTTTCTTTTAAAGTGATTATTTTAAATAGCTGCTTATTAATTTTAATCCCAGTTAAATATAAATAGGTCATGCATTGAGTTGCATCCTCGTTGGATAAATGCTTTTGTATTCATATTGTGCAAAACGAAATTGCAGAATGCAATTTTCTAAATATATTTTGATAATTTACATATTGTGGATTCAGAATATTCTGCATATTATGAATTGTATATAATGTGAATTTCTATAATGTGTATATTATATACATTTTGTTAATTGATATTTTTGTGTGTGATTAAGAATTCCAATTTTCCTTAAGATAATTTGAAAGTTCGATTCAGAAATGGTTCCTTTAATTTTCTCTGTTCACTAAGGTATGTAAATAAATAATTTGTATTTTCTGAATTGTACATAATGTGAATTATTATGCTGTGCATATCATGTTTATTCATTGATTTGGCCCTTGTCATATTATATGGCAAAACAAAATTTGAAAGTGATTTAATTTCGAATTAGTTGGAATAAGAATTCCAAATTTCTCTAAGGTAATTTTGAAATTTGATTTATAAATGATTCCTTTAATTATCTTTGTTCATCAAGGTACGTGAATGTATATTCTATATATTTTGAATTGTACCTTTGTTATATGATGTTGTAAAACAAGAACAACGTAGTTTTTTTTTTTTAATTGAACGTAACACCTTCTAAAATGTTAAAAAAAAAGAGTCAATCATTAATTAAATGAATTTAAAAAAATCATTAAATTTTTTTATACAAATTATTAAAATTTTGAGAATCACTTCATTTTCAAATTTCATTTTTTTGTAAAGTTATTATAAGATTCTATAAAAGCAATTCGCTTAATTATTTTTTAATTCAATTAAATATAAGTATAGGTTATTTATATGCTGGAAATTATGTCTTTGTTTTGTTATATTGCAAAAAAAAAAAAAAAAAAAAAAAAAACTGGCGATGTATTTTGATAGCTTTTTTTAGTATGCTTTGCTCTTTAAGGGAATGATTTTTTAAATTTTATCTAAAAGTTCTTTGTAAAAATATTAAATCTTATATCATTGCTTTTTTTTTCATGCATTCTTAAATACTTAAGATCAATGGAATAATTTCATAAACGTATTTCTGTGTTATTGGTATTCGATGTGTGAAGATTTTTACCAGCTACCTGAATGAACCAACTACCTGATAGCAAATCTTTTTAACTTCGTTTTTCAACCGTTTAGGCTACAAGATTTCTGAAATGTTTGAGACACTCGGTTTATTTTTTTTATCTCTGGCATAAATGCGCAAACTTTATTAATGGAAATAAATGGCTGATTGTCTGAAGTCCCACTGCGAATAGGGCAATTAAAGGCTATAGGTGGATAAATTTCAGTAATTATTACACCAAATTTATCAACATTTTACTTAAATCGATCTACATTTGACTGTGTGTCAGTTAGAGGTCTTGTAAACGCTGTAATTCAATGACACGAAGAGCTAAGCAGACTAAAATTGATGTATAATTTGTTTGGAGAATTTTATATTTGATCCAATTCAAAAGTTGC
>JAPMOR010045138.1:0-22901 GCA_026543865.1 Argiope aurantia | reverse complement strand
ATGTATTTATCATTCAGCGAAGAATAATTTTAATTTTGCAGATCATGAAATCCTGAATGAAAGAAAGATGAAAATAGTTCTTGTCAATGATTGAAAGGACATATCAAATAAATGAATTGAAAACAACATAAAACGATGAACTTTATATAGAGCAGAACAGAAGAAATATGGGGCCTGTTTTGGAAATTGTAAATGCATATTTTATTTCTATTTGTAAGCTTATTATAATGAATTTCTTACTGTTTTTAATTAATCAAATGGCTGAAAAAGTCCATTTTAAAAGTTAAGATTTTCAGTTCTTGTTTCTTAATCACATGAGTTCAATAAATTAAATTAGGAATTTTGATTGCATTTTGTTTTCACAATAAATATATTTTCATTTAATAATTAGATTTCCATGGTGAAAATAAGGACATTTCGGTAATTTGAAGATTTTTCAAAATCTCTTTTTGCAGTTTTATAAATTCAACTTATATATTTTTGATTATATTCATAAAATCTATGGCATTCAAAAATAATTCTAAAATTTTATCTTTTGAAGATCTTATGACACAATCAACTGTTTCGAATCCTGCATTTAACTTCTAATCTATTACTCATGTTGTCCCGCACAGATTAAGGAAATGGGTAATAGATGTTTCATTACATAAGCAATAAATCTTATCATTGAAAGTTTTTGTCAGGTAGATTATTCTGTAAATACTATTTAGTACACTGGCAGATCGATTGATCATTGCCAAAAATTAGTGTCACTCTAATGGCATTGGATTCATGAAATATCCTGGTTTCATTCCTTTAACACCCTAATCAACTAAGACATGAAGTATCACTAAATAACTTTTTCAATAGTTTTCTTAATTACTCACAATTTTAATAGACACGCACTAGTTTAATTATAGGAATATGGAAGATATTTTGATATTTAGCTTTTGACTAGCGACGACCACAATATTTATCATATATCATCCACATATTTTTTCAGAAAACCATTAGACAACATAATACTTGCAAGACATTAAAATGTCAGTATTGACGGGGACTCTTCACTTCATTTATTTCTTAAATTAATACTAGAATTATAAAATTTATAGCTATGATATATAAAAATTCAAATAATTTTATAAAGAACGTTATTTATAGCTTAATACAGAAACCGAGCAGAAATATGCATAGAGGTAAATTTTCAGTCTTGCATGTACCGTCTTTGGTACAATGACATTAAAGATAATATTTGCATATCTAAAACTTTTTTCCTGGTTTAAAAAAATACATAAGTTAAAAAAAATGTAAATGTTTTGATTCTTGGGCTATCTACCAATTAATTTAAAACGTATGCTTGACTCATTACAGTCAAACATTATTTCTGCGCCAATAAACAGCAATCAGCTAATCAGCTACAGTAATTTTGTGAGAGTTATTGGGATAAAATTGCTGCTACGTAAATTTTGATTTTTTTTTTACTTTCTAGTAATCTCTAATAGATATTAAATAAATAATCCTTAAGTAATCTGAATATTGAAACTTTGACTATTAATTGATATATAAAAATATTTAAAATTGAACTTAATCCCTTCTAATCTTTTTTTAAGTATTAGAAAATAATTAACAATTTGTGATAACATTTACTTTTGCATTGAAATAAAGAAATATCAGTTCTAAAGATTTTTTTTTAAATACTTGGAGGATTTTCTCTTGTTTAATTTTAAAGCGAATATTGTATAACCTTTTACTATTTCACAAATATTTAAGAAGATATTAAAAATTTAATCTATTAGCATTTAAAATGCTCTTAAAAGGTATATTTTTGAGTAATTACAGTAGCAAATAATGTTGGTGTCATTTTTTTACTTATATTAATAATTGTACTTATCATAAATTGAATAAAACTTCAAGGAAACAATGATATATTCATTTCTTAATTTATATACATCCATTTACATTATTTATTTTCTATATTTTTTAAAACACCGCTTTTTGAGAAAAAATTAATGGTTTTAGTCTATAAATAGAATTAAAAAAGTCACTTTTATGAATCCCCTGAAGCTTTTCTGGTAATGCCTTGCAAAATAATTATCGTTTCTATTATTAAAGGATGATTAAAGGCATATCATACATAGAAAAAAAGCTGTATTATTTCATTGTGCTGTTTCATTCAGAGTATCAGAAGATTAAATATTAAATGTTAAAAGCTTACGAGCATTGAAAAGCCATTAGAAGCAATTTGAAAAATTAAATTTTTTAAATGAAAATTTGTAACAACGTGAATAAATAATTAAGTAACTAAAGCAAATAAGAGACTCGAACAATAATTGGTTTAAAATTTAAATCTTTCCTGTAATACTGTGTTTAAAATAGCAATCATTACAATTTTACTTTAGCATAAAATTGCTTCAATATCTTTATTTAGAAGAGGAATCTATGAGAATTTAGCATTGAAGGAAAATATTCCATGTTTTATTCTTTAATTCATGAATGAATGCTTTTATTAAAGTCACTGATAACTAAAGATGTATGTGAGGAAAGATACATCACCTATTCATGAAATTCAGCACATAAGTTTTAATTAAAAATCTTTTAGAACTGAACATTTTTACTGAAACTCTGTTATCAAAATATGTAAATATCAGATATTAGAATCATTCTATATTTTATTAAACATTTTGGATAAAGAAATGACGTGAGAAAACATTTAGTTGCACATTTCAAAGAGTATTAGATCAAAATATATTTCATGTAAAATTTTATCTGCCTTAAGATATTAATTTAAATTTGAGTGGAATTATATAAGGGAACGGTAGAATTTTTCTAGAATCATTTATAGGAGTAGGAAAACATAATCTAATTATTAGTAAAAATAATATTGGTATACTTCGGGCTAGAAATGCACTTTAATATTTTTTTATTGGGTTTTAGTATTTTTCTTTTAATTTCGTGTAAATGTTCTTCATATGTTAGAAATTATTAAAAAAAATTTATTTTTAAACAAATTTTGAAATAAAACTTATTTATAATCTTTTAGTTTATTAATTATTCAAAGTGATAAAACGTGAAAAGGTATTTAAAAAATAAATAGATTTATAAATAAATATTTTTTTTAAGAAAAGGGAAAGACGGTGATATATAATTGTAAATCCCATGAGACACAATTTGAAGCTACCATTACAAATCTTGATGTCTTCTCACGTGAAGATAGCAGTGTCTCAATTTTGAAAATTTCAAACCAAAAATTTTTTTAAAAGATTAATGGATTAGGTAGCTTTAATGATTTACATGATCATGGAAATCATGTAGATCATTTTTGATATGACTGATTCTGCTAGATGGCAAATTTAACAAGTCAGAAATTCATGTAAGTTGTAAATTTTGAAGAAATCTGTCAGATGGAAATTTGCTATCGTATGTATTCGAGTAAACAAATCAACTAGAAAATAAGCAGTGTTTCCATTGCATATATTTTAATTCGCTTTACTTTTAAACAAACATTATTAATAAATATTTTCTAGTATGAATAATGAAATTTATTTCGAAATTTTGAAACTCCAACGAAAAGACAACAACATGCATACAGACAAAAATATAATATTCATTGCTCAAACAATAAAATGAGTTTTTCGTCTGAATTTTCTTAAAACTAGAAAATGCATTTCAATGAAATTTAATATTTTTATGTAACTTTAAAATGTCAATGACAGAAAAATGTGGTATTTTAGAACGTGGATAATTGAAATTACTTTGTGAAACATTTTATTGATTATTGAATTTTATTATTTTTATTTATTAGTATTAGTATTGAATTTTTTATTAATTAGTATTAGTACAGAAATTGTTATTGATTAGCATTAGTATAGAAATTTTTATTGGTTAGTATTAGTATTGATTTTTTTTATTGATTAATTATCAAAAATTTGGAAGGAAAAACAAAATACAGGAAAAAGATATTTGAGTTTGGAACTGAAAATATCTCAAAAGGAAACCTAATTCGATAAGTAAAGGTAAGTGACTCAGCTTTTAATGTGTTTTAACTCTAATATATTTTTAAAATGTAAATTTGTTTATGAAATCCCAGTCCTAAAATATTTTATAATATGATATAATTTCACTGTTTTATGTCGCAAAATATAAGAAACATATTTTTTCAACTAGTATATATTTCTTCATATTTTTTCAATTTCAAATTTCGTAATTCTTGCATTTAATATACATTATTTATACTTGACTACATCTATCTAAATAATGAATGTTAAAAACACTTCAATGTTTCAGGTAAAAGCTTCATGATATCAAAAGAAATTCCTGTTTAATAAAAAGGTTTGATTAACATCTTTGCATTATTTTCTATTAATGCATGTAATCTAATTTTTATATTATTAAAATGAACACTTGAAAATAATATAGTTGTTTTCTGAAACTAAAACAAATACTTTATTATTTTTTTAATTAGAAGTTAATGATATATTTATCTTCACTGTCTTGATGTCTTGCTAACAGTTGGGCAAACCTTCAAAGCAGAATCTCTAAAGAAAAAAAATTAAATTCTATTTTATTTTCCCACATGCTGCGATGACTTTGAATATGGTAATCATAGTTTGTAATCGAAAGCAAAATTCGAATGAGAAAATAAAACTCATTTTATTAATATAGCAATTTATAACTGCTAATTATTTTGCATATATATATAGCGATCCTTACATGCATTCTCTCACGCATTTAAAAAAAATAACTCGTGTTTGATGACAGAGAGGCTTTAAAATAATTAATCACTTTATTTTCACATGTTTGCGAACTGGTGACTATGAAATTAGTTTAAAGCTCAGTCACCAATCAATTCTGCTGCAAAGTTTAGCTATATATCCACTCATAAATTTTCGAAATAATCTTTTAATTAATATTTACATAAAACATTAACAGGATTACAAGAATTAGCTAAGTCAAACTTCATTATATACATAAATAATTCATGCTTCAAGAGATTCAAAATGTTTAAACTGCAGGCCTTACCAGAGACCTGATTAAAATGAAATATTTTATAATTTTAGTAAAATGAGTTACCATACCATAATTAAACGTGTTAAACTTGGATGCTTGCTTTGAATTAAAATCCAATTGTCATACAACAAATAAAAATAATGAACATTATTAACTTTAATACAAATATTCTTGTAGTGGAATGTTCACTTCCTTTATAATCTTATTAAGTTTAAATTCAATGATTTTTAAATGGAATTTTATATATTACTACAAATAATAAAGAAAATTAAATACTGAAATAAAAATTCAGTGTAAATAACCAAATAAATGTTTGCCTTTTTCATCAATTAAAGTCTATTCATTATCTTGGAATTAATATTCAATTTATGTGTTAGCTACCTACTGGATACTATTGTCGAATTATATATTTGTATCTATATATCTATGAACAGATCGATAGAGAGAATCTGTAGTTTGTAGTAGAATCTGTAATCTGTAATCTTGTAGTTTCTAGTTTGAAATATCCATAGATGTGTTTGTGTCCTAAAATTATTTTTTTAAGAATTTTATCTTTTCACCTTAATGGTAAAAATATGGTATTTCAGAGGGAGTAGGGAGATAAATATTGGTACAATGGCAGTATCTACACAAATAAAAAAAACTAAGAAAATAAATTAAATTAAAATAGTGATAAACTACCGGGTGCTCTCAAATTTTATGTCCCCGTATACTTATATTCTCACATAGAACTATAGTATAGAACTCAATGACACACACAAGAGGTAGAGCTAAACCAATTTATTAACTGAACTCAGAACTGAGAATCCAGTAACTGACAAATCTTCTGCTTTTATTCAAGCATAGAAAGTTCCAGAATACTCTTCTGGAGACAGTAAGAAAAGTCCAGAACACTTGTCTAGTAAACTAAAGAAATGTCCAGTATCTTCTGGAACATGAAATAAAGGAAAACATAAAATCAAGGAATTAAGTATTTACGTATACTAATAACCGCATTGTCTCTAGCGGAATTCGAACCCAGGTCTCTTGATCACGATATCAGTGCCATGACCATTCGGCCATGGAGATTCGATTGTCTTTCTTCATTGCGGCAATATCATATGGCAGGTTTTGTGTAGGTTTTATAATATGGGAAAGACATCAGCGTATGTACATTGCACCTTTTCTAATCTGTGATTAAAATTTAAACAAGAAATACTCTTTTGGTGCCCAAAACATATTCCAAATTTCATTTATATAGCGTGTTCTGTTTCGGAGATGTCAAGCTCATGTACAAACTAACCAATTTGACGCGAATTTGACCTTTTTTTTCCAAAAAAATAAAAATAAAAAGTATATATACCGAATTTCACCCTTAAATTTTTTTTAATATCTTTACACGCACATTGATGGACATAGAGACTTGGGGTGATTGGTTTTACTCAAAATTCGATAGATATCCATTACACAGGTCAGAATAACAAATTTCATTTGTCTCAAACTAGTAGTTATAAACGTACTCCTAAATACGAAAGAAAGGAGGTTCTGAAAACGACTTTTTCATATACCCATTTATTTATTTTATAAATTTTAAAATATTCTTTAACTGTCGGAGTTCGAAGACTTAAGATTCTAACGATTTTAGGCACAATCGTTTGATTATACAATATTTTCTCTTAAAATACATATTTCAAGTTTTTTCGGAAAAAAAAGCGGTAATTTTAAAAAAAATAGAATCGAAATACACATTCATCACAGTTCAACTGATATGCCATTTCTTACAACAAAATTGGTTGATCATAAAATAAGAAGATGTTCCAAAAACAGAAATAACCATGCATTTGTAATCCTATAATCAATGAAAGTATCAGAGGTTAATTTGATGGATAGAAGTTTTTATATCTTTCTTTCCAACTGAAGTGATGAAATGAAATCAATTTTTCATCAAAATGAACCAAATCAATAAAAGAAAATATATAAAAATAAGCAATTTACATGGTATGCATTTGCCTTTACTTTAAGAGGTATTAAAAGCACCACTTATTAAAAGGAACGAAACAGTTTAAACAGGTACTGAAAGGGTAAATTTTTAATTTTAGGACTAGTTTATTAGCGGATCACAAAAATCTTCCTACATGGAACAAGAAACCAAAGCCAGGATAAATCAGAGATTTGACTAAGGAATTTTCCATTAACCATGAGCTTAAGGATCAGTTACTTCCGTATCTAAAACGACTTTTAGGGGATCCTGAATCCCAATTAGCTTTAAGGATACTCGAATTTCAGGAATTGATTCTCCAAATTATCGATTTTAGAAATTTTGGATTAGAAAATAAAATTAATAAATAATTAAGGTGTTTGGATAAGGCTCTGAGCAACGTAAATTGTTTCAATAATAAAGTTGGTATCAAATTTATGGTTAAATAACATGCTTGTAAAAACATTTGTACCTTTAAGTTTGATATAATGTTTAATTAACACATTATTCTGTTAAAGTGACATCAAAATATCAATATGAAATCAATATTTAACGGAATAAAATTTGTTTTTAACATCATCAGCAATATATCTTTTAACTGAAAAGGTTCAGAACTTTTTCTTTTGTAATTACGTTGTATTAATTCTCTATGTTGTTTTATTTAAATCATATTTCATTCGTAAAGAAATAAATAAAAAAAACATTTTTTATATTTTTAATCAGGTTCAATAGGGTTATGTCATGTTTAGGTGAATGAATAAATTCGGTCCCACTTTAGCCGTTATTGGCTTAAGTGTTTCGGCAGGAATTAAAAAAGATGCGTTACTTTAATTCGGAAAACATCGCCAATTAAGTAATTAATTTGGTTCAATTCTGTTAACAAAATCCTTCTTTTGCATTTAACATAATATCAGCTATTTGAAACTACTGTAGTCTGTAGTACACATTTATAATTACAGAATCTTAGACATTCTTCAGGACCAAAATCAAGTAGGAAATATTCTTATTTTTTTCTACAATTTTGCCTTTTCTTATACATTTAAAAAAATTTTTTTATTTTTAATTTAACCTCAAATAAATAAAGCAATAAACACAAAATCATTTATCATTAACAAAAGTTGATTTTCTTTTGTATAAAAAAGTTAATGCATTTGGAAACTAGGATAACTAGGATAGTGATTGGGTATGATGTATTGCAATTCTTATTTTTAAAATCAATCAAACTGATTTATTTATAATTTAAATATGCATAACTCATAAAGGAGACTTATAGATTATATATTTTTAATAATTTCAGCATTACATTTCTTACAATAAAAAAATAAATTTTTCATATTATTAAAAAACATTTTTTATGTGAGGATAAATATGCATTAAAGAATGCATTTACAACTTACTTTAAGCTTTAAATTATTTAAATTTCATAAAAGAATGGAAAATGAATGGAAATTTATTCATATATCAAAATTACATCAATTTTTAAAAATATATATATAAATTTGATGGGAAATATATAGTTTAGTTACTATCGTACAAAATACACCATTACCTTAAACTACGAACGAATTCAAGGCCTTGTTAGTATAACAAATGAAACGCCGTTTCCTCATCATAAAGTCACAAGTAAGAATTGCTAGGTACAAAGAACATATGAATATAGCAATTAAATAAGAAAATATTCAAGAGACATTGCAAAAGTTTTAATTTTTTACATATTTCTAATGATAACTAGATTTAATTTTAAGAATATTTATAATATTCGGAAAAAATCTGTAGGACACTGAGAAACTAAATTACATAATATTTGATATTGTAAAGTGCAATATTAGACCCAATATGAATTAAAAATTCAAAAGTATTGTACTTCACATTTCTCCCATATTGTAAAACAATATTGTGTAAAATTTTTCTCAATTTTAAATTTAATACAATATTATGTGCTATTTGAGGAAAGAATTTGACAAGAATCATTTGCTTACAAAAGCAATTAAAAATTCCTTCGTGATTCTAACATTGTATTTTAACATATTCCCTAAGATTTCTATTTCCTCTTAACAAAAAATTCTCACATCATTAAATAGCTAGTTAAATCATAGGTAATGATTCTTTAGTCATATCTACACTGGTGTACAAAACTTAAGCAACAAGTATTTTTTTTTTTTGCCATAACTTCACGAGAAATCATCTGAGAGACATAAAATTCAGAAATGAGATACAGCATCTTGTTTTGAAAGAATGACGAAAGCGTAGTTGCGCAGAAATGAATACAATGCATACAGTATGGAATCAAACAAAAAAAGGCTTTATTGAACTCATAGTATCGTTACACATGATTGTCTGTCCAAGAGGAGTGACAGCAAGCAGATGTACCTTAGTATGGGATATGCCCTCCCCTTACTGCAATGGTTGCTTCGCACCGTCTCCCCATACTCAGCACCAGATTGTCCAACAGTTTTTGAGGTAAGAGGGCCCATTCCTCACTCAGCATCTGTTTAAGTTGTCGGGTGTTCCCAGGAGGATGTAATCGTGCCGCAAGGCGTCTCCCCAAAGCATCCCACACATGTTCTATCGGATTTAAATCAGGGGAGCACGCCGGCCAATCCATTCGAGTGATATTTTCACTTTCCAGGAGCTCCTCAACAGCATGAGTCCTGTGTGGCCGTGCATTGTCATCCATAAAAACGAAGTCTGGTCCAATGGCACCTCGAAAAAGACGCACATGGGGAAGGATCATCTCCTGACAATAGCGATCTCCAGTTACAGAACCTCTGTCGAAAACGTGGAGCTCAGTCCGCCCGTTCATCATAATGCCTCCCCAGACGACAACTCCAGGACCACCGAAACGGTCTCTTTCCGTGATGTTACTGGAATGAAACCGTGCCCCGACCTCTCTTCAAATCAACTGGCGTTGGGAATCGCTTGTGGCACTAAAATGACTCTCATCTGTAAAGAGGACACGACTCCATTGATGAGATGTCCAGTTTTTGTGCTCCCTGCACCACTCTAAACGGTGCCGCCGATGGGAAACTGTCAAAGGGATGCAGCGTTCAGGACGGCGAGCGAATAGGCCACCTTTGTGAAGGCGTCTGGACACAGTAAAACGCGACACTTGTCGCCCCATTGCTTCACTCAGTTGCTAAGAAATGGCGCTTGCTGTCTGGTTTCGGGTTCTTTTCGCCTGCAGGACGATATGTCGGTCATCCACTGCAGTTGTTTTCCTGGGCGGCCACCACCAATCTTTCTCACAGCTGTACCTGTTGTTTGGAAGGCTTTCCAAGCGCGCGAAACGACACTTTTGTTGATTCCGAAATCTTCAGCTACACTGGTCACACTACGCCCCTCCTCCGGCTATCAGATCATTCTTCCACATGTGAAATCGTCCAGGTGATATCTGCTACCCATATTTCACGAATTAACTCACGTGCACTTGCAGCGAATGTCTTTAATTGCGCCTCCGTCCTTCCTTTTATTGTACTGTTGAGCTGCGCGCGACTTCCGCACGTGTTTTGTGTACGCTCACGTCGCCTGTGACGTTTTGTTCCTGATATTTGCATACGCATGACCTTTCTTTTGAATTACGTGTTCATTGTACTGATCGTAAGAACTCCTTTTCTGCAATTTCATGGCTATCTGCTTAAAATTTGCATTGTTGCTTAAGTTTTGCACACCAGTGTATATTCATTAACTGAATTCTTACATTGCATTTTATGCATCAATAATTATGAGCAATATATACAATGTGATTTGCTCATTGAAACGAAATTATTAATTACACAAATTTACCTCAGTGATGTTTAACTTCGTTTCTTGATAAAATTCAAACTACCACGTAACTGATATTATTATATAATCGCAATTATTTTTATCATCAATCTAAAAAGGCAACTATTCCTGGACATGACTATTATTCGTCGGATAATTTACACAAAGAATCGAAAGGAAATAAATATATTTCCTAACCCCACAATGAGGTGCTGGAAATATCTCATTGTCATATCGGTTTTATTTATTTTACAATATTTTTTCATATCGATGGACCATTCTTTTGAGCCTTTTTAACTATGTTCATGAGCATATAAGAAATGTGTATTAATGAATATTCCGTGTCATTTATAAAAACCAAAGTGAGTGAAAATATAAATGTTTTCACACAAATTTTAACATGAATAGAATAAATAAAATAGCAACTTTTATTATTGTTTAATATAGCGCTACTTTTATTTATATATTTTAGATAATCTGTTGCAATAGAAACCTCATTTAAATTTACCTCAAATGGAAATATATATATTTTTTTATTAAAGAACTAGTCGGTTCGCCAGTATTACCGCTCGCTACAATTTTCAATTAAATATTTTAAGTAACTGATCTCTTAATAGATTCTCAAACAAAACATTTTTAATCTTCAAATTCTGATAGTCATACCAAACTTATACTGTTGTTTAGATCGTTTCGTTCAATTTACTATCTATATTTTGCTAATTTGTTGTCATTCCTTCATTGGTAAAATTTCAACTTTAATTTGAAGTGGAAATGATGAAATTGCAATTAATATAAAGATATTTTTAATAAAACCAAGCATTTTATATTATTTATCATCTTTATTGTTATTTATTTATTATTATTATTATTGAATATGAGTATTGCAAACAGAATCGCTCGGTATTTAAGTCTTATGTGAACTACAAAATATTTTTCATAATTTATGTAATATCTCAAAGAATAATTCAACAAAAATTTCTCAGATTCAGCATAAAATTCAGTTTTTAGTTTTGCTTTCAAATGAATTGAAATGAAATCAATAATAATATTTTGTTCCGGCCTATAAATATATTTCAAAAATTATGAAGTCTAAATTTAATTCAGTAAGGCATCATATTCTGAGAAATATTCTGGACACACCAAATTTTTAAAAAATGAATGAATGTTTCTATTTCCACGATCAACTAAGACTTATTTATGAAGTTTTGAATGTTAAAAATTTAGAAAAACTCAACATTTTGAAAATCTTAGGCCAATTAATCTTGAGAAACCTGCGCGCTGATTGGCGTATTGTCTTTGAAACGCTCGATGGAAAATCTAAAATTATCCTTTTTTTATTGAATAGTGATATTCAAATTTTCATAAATCAGTCAGTTTAAGTGATTGATTTAGTTTATTGGAAATTAACTCTTTTTATTTAAAATATTAGTGTTTCAAGAACATTTTGCTAATCGTGATTTCCACAGCAGAAGCTTTATGTAAAATCAAAAATTCGTTATTTATTAGAGCATTTATCGCATCAAGTTACATAAAATTTAATCATTTTTCTATTTAAACCATTTTAGTAAATCTGCTGTGTTCGTGCGTCAACAAAAATAGAATGCAGACAAACTTATTATGAAACTAAATCTTATTACATTGTAGATAATATTATCAAATTTACATCAACTTATTTTCATTCAAAATTCTAGCATCGTTTTTAAACAACAAATTAAAAGTTCCAAAAATATCACTGTTGCCAATCTGAATTTCACAACTATTTACAAAATAAAATTTATAATTATTAAAATAATCGTTTGCTACTTTTAAATAAAATATTTACGATTTATGTCGCAACAGATGTGTGTCTTACTAAAGGTTTACAAATTAGCTGTGTGGCCCTGATTTGAATGGATATCCTGTTCATATTAAACAAAACTTGCCTTAAAATAAAAATGATTCATTGGATTAATAATATAGAGTGTGTAAAAGATCATAAAATAATTTTTCTTGTATTTATTTTTTAGAAAAAATAATATTTCATATTTGTTTCATTTCCTACAGACACGTGCCGAAAATTATATTTTTGCAGATTTCATTTCCAAAAAGATTTATATTATTTTTAATTGGAGCATTAATCAATGTGATGGCAACACTTTGAAAAAAGCTAATTTTTTCCCATGAATGCAAAACGTGCTCGTGCAGCTTAATTTTTATTTTTATTTTGTACGAAAAAAAATTGTTGAAAAATATAGTTAAAATATCTATTTAAAAATTCATTAAAAATATAATTTTAATGTTAACATATTGGTATCATTTAAAAGATAAATTTTTGATCTTTTATTTGATGTAAAAATCTTTTTTCTGTGCGGTAGTATTTTCGAAAGTTATAGCAGAAACAAGCCAAAATTTCGCTTAATTTTTAAATAAATAAAATTCTAATTAAAAATTGAAAAAATAACCCCCAGGTGCACATTCCCGGCCTCCAAGGTATACACGTGCCAAATTTGGTAGCTGTAGGTTGAATGGTCTGTCCTGTAGAGCGCCAACACACACACACACACATACACACATTGAGCTTTATTATAAGTATAGATGAATTATTGTCCAAACCGGATGCGACTGATACTGGAAGTAGTAGCAATTAATACTAATTCACTAGGATGCTAAAACAAATTAGAAATAATACTAATTTACAATGTAAAGAAAAGAAGTGTCGATTAGATCTACAAAATGTTTACAATTTATAATGTTTCAAGAACAAATAAAGTGAAAGAACTGCCAGTGACGATTTCTTTTACTTGACACTGAAGATCTCCTGAATAAATAACGAAATTGCATTTACTGCCGATAAAATTCGAATAAAACGTCGTTGAGTAATTTTTAATAAATTGATTAATTCATTGCTAGCAGAAAATCAATAAAATGTCTGAAGTACTCGCCATTTTCCTTGACTTCAAGCTTATAAACGTCTCAATAATTCAAAAAATATTTATTTTATTACATGAGAATGTTCTGTAACGAAAAGCATGCTGTCTCTCATAAAAGCACCAAGAAAAGAAAGTTGACGAATTTACAGGTTAGGTGGTTCGTTGTTATTTATTTTTAGAATTCAAAACTGATTGCCGGAAAGAAATTAATTGTGAAAAGATGAATCTGAATTAGAAAGTTTAGATTTTATTCCCGGAATTGTATATTTTTAAGTGTATTATTTAATATTCGATACTTTCACAAAAATATTTATCAGTTATAACCAGTCATATTTTGTGATTGTTTTTACAATTTCTGATACTTACTTGCTTTATATCCTTTATTTATCTATTAACTTTTGCCAAGACTGCTATGCTACAAATAATTTGTTAGATAATGAATATGATACTTGATTATAAAAAATAAAAACCGAAGATAAAAATTAGAACGTGAGATCTGAGAAATCGCTAATCTTAAAATGAAGCATAAAATAAAAATACTTATCGAAGAGTTAAATTCTTCGTGCGGTAAATGAGATGCAAAATTATACGGATGTATAGGATTCTACGAAATTTGAACAATTCTTTCAATTAGAAAAAATAATGTAGAAAAAATACTATAGTAAGACAAAAAAAATGAGAAAAATTGCAATCTCCTCAACAAAAAAAAGAGGAAAGGAAAAAAGATTGCTCTGAATATCCGGTAGCTTTTTTCCGCTTCAAAGATTGTTTGACAAACAAAAAAAAGAAAGTTATAAAAAAAGGTGCAATAAAAATATGAGCAAATTCAGTTTTATTATAGAGAGCTTAGAAATCTTAGTGTATTTGTTGATTATGACGTTTGTTTTACTCAGGGATTTTCCTGTACCGCGTTGTTCTGAAGCAATTAAAAAGATCAAAGGTCGAAATCTTACAAATATTCTGTAGTCAAACGGTTATTTACATACAATCGATCGGATCTAGCATCTATGTTCTCCAAGATTATTTGGAATTATTGTATGTTCCTGGATGTTGGGAACCACTAACTACTCCCTCATCTTTTAAAGTCGCTCTCTGAATGAACAAAGCCACAAGTTGGCTGAAGGAATTTCTGAAGGAAATTCAGCAAAGCCTTTTAAAACGAGGTGTAAGTCAATCAATAAAGATTCAATCATTTCGAAGGTAACTATAAAATGCAGCGTCTTTGCAGCTCATCAACATTAAAACATTATAACACACAAAGAGTAGCAGATTCTGTTCTGTAATATGTAGAACGAAGTTATAATAGGTGAAATCCTAAATTTATTACTTTTTTTCCATCAACGAGTTTTGATAAACCGAATATACTGTAAAATAATCATGAATTTCAATTCATATTATCAGGTATGAGATGTGGGTTCATGCAGAACTTCTGCAATTACCTCTGTGTCTTAGATAAATCAACGGAATAGTTTTAATAATATAAACGTTTTTTCCACTTAAGAAAATCTATATTTTATTTTCTTTACAATAAAAATAAATAAAGGCGTTTGCTTGTATTTGGAGGACTCTTTTAAGTTTATATAAGCTTCAATAGAACATTGTATCAATTTGTAAATAGTAAATGCTTTTTTTTTAATTCATCGAAAGCCTATTTAAATCCTCATGAAACTATTCTGTAATTGCACAAAACGTATCATGAATAGTATGAAAAATAAGACTTACTTGCTTTCATAGGTAACCATGGCCGGCGTCCCGGCATAGGGGTAGGGCGCCTTCCCCATGATCTGGGCATCCCAGGTTCGAGTTCCGATTCGGGCATGGTTGTTCTTCTTCTGAGTTCTATCTGTGAGGTGTGTGAATGTGTTCACTTGTAAATAAAGTGTTGTGCAAGCGAATGTGACACATAATGTAGCTAAGTCGTACTCTTGGCCCTAGTTGGTACTACTGAAAAAACAAGAGACACTCACTCGATTTTTGTGACCACATTAATGATATTAATTTAATCATGTCAAAAGATTTTGATAGAAAAGATCTTAACAAGACAAAAAAAAAAACTTTTTAAACTTTTTTGGTATTTTTTAAAGTTATGGTAATAGAATAACGTTAGCGTTGGGAGTGGTTAGCTTATTTCGGAAAGAGACAAAATTAAATGGTGGAAGATGTTCAGTTATCGAGGTTGGAGGGTCTGCCTAGGTTTTATTTTGCAGTATGTCTTCTAAATACTAGCAGAGGGTGAAAACAACTCTTGATGGCTCATCTATAGTTCAAAAATTTTCATATTTCGTATAAAAAGTAGTGATATAGGTACGTTAGTTGTTTTATTTAGTGGCATTGGTTTGAGGGCATTTTCAAAGCTTTTTCCTCAGAAAATATTATATGAAACAATATTTTTGATATTTGCTTCGAAAAGTGGCGATGGGAGAGAGCAGATGATTATTGATGACGTGTGCGATTATCGTTAACTTTCATAAGAAATAAGCATTGATTAAACCAGTAGAGTAATTGCGATCTCATGGATATTTTTTTTTCTTTTAGGTTTACCAATTTTTGATTGAATGAAATAAGATATGAATATTAGGATGTGGTTTGTAAAGAAAGTTTATACATCCGTTTCGTCATTCATTAAATTATTACTATAAACATATGCACTTAAGAATATATGTTTAAATTATGCACTTCTTCATTTCTTATTTGTATTCGTGTTGGCGGATATAACACATTAAAGGCCTTCACTGTCGCTGAATAAATTAACCTCCTCATTCTCTTTGCCTCATCGATCAATGAGGAAAACTTCTAGTTTCTCACCTCATTTCTTCAACTCATAAGGAGTATTCTGCGTTTACTTATGCATTTACAAATGATCTTGAGTTCTCAATGATCATTTAAAAATCTTTTAAAATAAATACAATAAAGCTTCAAATTCAATGTTAAGCAAATTACTACAATTAATTTAAATTAGATTTGGGGTTCAGAATTTATATGCGAATTTCATTTCGTTAGCATATTATTTAAAGGAACAGATATCCTCGCTTTTAACTTTTTTTATACACAAAAATCACTTTCAACTATATGTTGAATACAGTATTTATTTTTTCCTACACTTTCTGCCAGAAAAGTCAAAGAAAACTCATTCAAAAGATGATTCAAGCAATAGATAATCAACTGGAATGTAAGATTGTAATCATAGGTAAACGCAGAATCCCTTTATGATTTGACCTTGGAAGAAATTCTCCTCATTGATCGGTGAGGCGAAGAGAATCTATTCAATGATAGTGAAGGCATTAAATGTAATATTACAACCAACACGAAATTTAGACACACTTCTTCAACTATATGTTGAATTCAGTATTCATTTTGTCCTACACTTTCTGCCCGGAAAGTCAAAAAAAAAAAAAAAAAAAAAAACTCTTTCGAAAGATTATTCAAGCAATAGATATTCAACTGAAATATAAGATTGGGATCACAAATAAAATCAGAGTACGCTCATGAGGTGACCTTGAAACAGGAAGTTTTCCTCATTGATCGGTGAGTCGAAGAGAATGAGATTAATTCAGCGATTCTCAACCTGTGTTGCGCCCCCCCCCAATATCCAATATAAAATATTATTTAAAAAAATTGATCAATTGACAGAAAGGAAAGCACATATACACATAGAAAACAAAATACATTTCGACATATTTTATAACTTGTTAAAGTAAAGCAACTTACTAAATCAAAAGTTACTTAATTAAAATATACTAAATTAAAAACAAATTTAAAAATTATTAGTGACTTCCTTGGGCCTGTCTTTCAGAGCAAAACGTTTCGAAGGAAGGCTTAATATTAGAAATAGCCAATCTCAGTTCTGTTTCTATATTTAGCCGATATCTGTATTTTGTTTTCAGAGAAGCCACAGCATAAAATCCAATTTCACAAAGGTAGGATGTTGAAAATGGTAATAGAATGCGGAATGCCTTTGTTTTTAGTGCAGAATAATCATCCTCTACTCCTGCCCAAAATTCAAATAGTGATTAATTACTAAATTGTCTTTTAATTTAGGCACTTGTAGTGAAGTCTATGATTTTTTCTTCCTCATCCAATGAGAGTCCTTCGGGAGTCTTATGAAATGAATCCCTAATCCACTCGTAACTTGCTATCAGTTTGTCGCCAACAAGAAAATACCTTTTAAAATTCTTTGCCAGCATGGCTAAAGGATTTTCAATGGTTACAAAAACAACTTTTACATGTTCTTATTCAGCCTTGTAAGTGTTAGTAAAATCATCCACATTTGAAAAAATTGTTAGGTTTTTTTTGCTTTAAACTTCTGTTCCACAATTCCAATTTTCTACAAAAAGCATTAACTTTATCACTCGTATCCAACATATACCTATTTGCTCCTTGGAGTTGAAGATTCAAGTTATTTAATTTCTCGAATATGTCGACCCAGTAGTTCAATTTCATCACAAATAAACCATCGCGAAAATTCTCGGCCTCCGGTCTTTTTTCTTTTTCTAGGAAAATGGCGAATTCTTCTCTTATTTCATAAACACATTGCAAAAATTTCCCACGCGATAACCATCTTGTCTCGCAATAAAATAGTAACGCTGAATATACTGAACCCATGTCTTTACAAAGTGCGGAAGATATTCTCGATTTCAGGGGTCTCATTTTTATATAATTTACTACGGTTACAACTTTACTTAGAAGACCAGGACTTATTTCTTTCGAAACCACACCTTTTCTGTGGATCATACAATGTATCCAGACCCACTGATTCGATTTTTGTTTTACAAGTGCTTGTATACCTTGGAATCTTCCAGACATTGAACGAGCACCATCGGTGCATATTCCGAAGCAATTTTTTTCATTCTATGTTTGCCTCATTCATAAAACCATTTAAAATAGCAAATAATGCGAGCGCTGTGGTTTTGAGTTCTATTGGTTTGCAGAAAAATAGTTCTACTACTGACATATTCTCACAACATCGAACATAGGCAATTAAATGAGCATCTTTATTACTATCTGTTGCTTCATCAAACTGTACTGAAAACAATTGGTCATGCAATTTCGAGAAAAGCTAACAAGCTGACACTGTACATCTTCAGTTATATCACCAATTCGACGAGCAACAGTATCATTTGAAAGAAGTATGGACTTGCAATAGTTTTGAAAAATTAAGACCAAATACAGTTTCTGCAATCTCAATTGCTGCTGGCAAAATAAGCTCTTCACCGATGGTGTGAAGGTTTTTACATCTGGCTATCTTATATGAAATTTTGTAAGATGCAATTAAAGCTCTTTTATTCACAACGTTTCTTTAAAAAGTAATTTTTGCTTTTTATATGATTTTAATTTTAATTCGAAGAATTCTCTGGGTTTGTTGTACTCACTATAAAGCGTTTCCAAATGTCGTCGTTTAAGTTTATTAGGTTTCATGCTGTCTGCGGTCAACATTTTTGAGCAAAATATATACATGGGCCTTTTTTCTTCATTTACTTCAGTACTGATAAACCCAAAATTTAAGTATTCTTCCGAATATTTTCTTGGTTTTATTTTCGGAACCACGCTCGTCTGTGTATTTGCTGGTGCTTGACTGTCTTGAAATTCTCGTTTACTTCCGCATAAAAATTTATCCATGACTTTACATAAATATACTGCCGTGAATATTTAATAATGCAATTAACACGAAAACAAATAACATACACATTCACAGATTCTATAGCGATAGAAGGATCGACTCGAATGAGACTGTCAGAAATTGAAACGCGTTATCGAACATTTTCCTTCTTTCTGTGTGAAAACATTTGCTCTGCGCCTGCTCGAGACGGCATCAGTCGTGTGTATTCCCTTCCACAAACATTACTTATTTTTTCACTTTTGTTTAGTCATTCTTCTGTTTTATTTCTTTTATTATTCGAAAAAATGTATTCCCGTTTTCTAAATTTAGGTCACCCCGTCTAAGTTAACTTTCATTAGCGAATTTTTCTACTTTCATATTCTTTTTACGTTATCTCCCTATTTGGCTTTCATTTCAAATATAATATTTAAATTTTGTGAAATGTGGTTTCTCGCCAACGTTGGCTCGCTTTTACTCTTATTTTGGCATTCAGTTAAAAATAATTTAGAAATAAGAATAAAATATACTCAATATGCATTATTGTTGTATACATTTTATTGTAAGCGGGGGGGGGGGCGATGAAAATTATGATTTAAAACTGGGCCGCGAATACTAAAATGTTGAAAAACGCTGGATTAATTTATTCAACGACAGTGAAGGCATTAAATATAATAATACAACCAACATGAATAAAAATATACATCTTTCTATTCTATCTAAAATTCACATCATTAGAGAAATTTTAGGGAACTTCTTTGGCAGTAATTAGAATTATCGGAAACATTCGCATGGAGTCCGTTTAGAACTATAAACTACTTTTCGTTTTATTCACACGGAATCAGAGAACACTTCACGCATCTTAACCTCTCACCCGTTCCCTCGTCAACATTTCCCACAATTCTCGGGAGGACACTTGAAATAGCAAAAAACGAAGCCGGTGGCGAATGGAAGCAAACCCTTTGTGCTTCGATACCGGCGTCACACAACGGTGTTGTCTTCTTGCATTTCCTCTAGCTTTTAATGAGAGGCACATCTTTTAAAAACAAGCCGGCATTGCCATCGGAAATAAAGAAAAGGAAAGTAACGCGAATGCGGAAGAAAATTGGATTTAGCCGTGTATGTTTGGGAGGGAAGGAGGGTTTGGTAGCCAGAAAGAATGTCGATTTGCTAACAATCTTGCGAGAAATAGTTAGTCAAAAGATGCGAGTGAAACAAAAGGATTGTATATAAACAGGCTGCAATAAATGAAGAGAGGGGGAATAACAAAATAAAAACAAATACACTAAAAAGGACAGACAAAATTGGGATCGGTGGGGAATAAGCGAAAGAAGATAGAGATTCCCCAATCTGAATCATTAGCTTTTGAGAGGACGGAAGGTAAGGTGATTCTGTGCTTTTTGAGTCTTAATCATGCAGACTGCCGTGCACTTCAATTACTGTTGCAGTAAGGCCCGAAAACAAATTGGTAGAATACGGAAATTTCTTTCCTTTCTTAGACTGGTATTTATTGCCTTATTTTTGTTTTGTTTGTTTTTCTTGTTTTTCTTTCCTTTCCTTATCCTATCTCATTTTTCAAATAGAAAATAGAAGAAAAGTTCTTTGTGTTGTTTATTTTTATCATTTTCCCAGATATCTGAGTTCTATTTTTTTTCTATAAATACCAGAGGTGAAGTATATAAGCAACATGGTTGTTGTGAAGATGAATAATATTTTTGTATGGATAATTCAGGGATGTGAATGCGTTAAATACATAGTTTTTGATATCGTTACGTTACTTTCTTTCATGCTTCTCTAAATCTTTCACATGATTGAAAAAGACTTATTTTTAAGTCTGGGCTATTATATAAAAATATTAAAAGCATATGCTAAAAGGAAATAAAGAAAATAATAAACGTAAAGGAAAGATTTAGTGTAAGACCATGAGAAAAAAAAATGATGATTCAAATAGTAAATAGGAAATTGTAGAAATTATAAATCGATTTTTTTTTCTTTACATCGAACTACTTAACGATGATTTTTATTGTACATTTTCTTTGAACAAACTGTAATTATGAATTGAATTGTATTGACACTTAATGACCATTTGACTTTTTTGTTACCATTGATTCAACTTCCATTGTCTCTGATGATAGACCAAATTAACAAACGTTCACCTGGGGAAAGGGGGATTTAAAAATCCAGGATATCATAGAAAAGAATATTAGTGTATTGATGTTAATTTTCATACTAAACATAATAAGAGAGTTTAAACACCTTGTCCAGGGCGCAGTTCACATGTGCTGAATCGTTAATGACAAATGGAAGAGAAAAGAAAGAATTTATCATCTCTTTGCCATTGGAATTTATGATTAATATTGTATGTTCATGATGCCAAATTAACTATCAGCACATATAAAACAGTGTCTAAAATACTAAATGTTTTGGGCAGTTCCAAGACAAAATTATCAATTAAGAAAAAATATACTTCATTAAATTCAAAAAATTTTATACAATGTAATTATTCAAATTTTTATATTTACTATTCTCTATTCATATGAAATAAAATTATTTGGAACATAGGATTTCAATTACCTTCATAATAACCATGCATATTAAGCTTTAATATAACAATTAATAAATCAAATATAACTAAATGATATAAATATAACTTAGCAATTAATAAATAAAAACTATATTTTAAATGAATGTGAAATTTTATAATTAAAATGTGAAATTTTATAATTAAAACATAATTTTCATAAACATTTAGAAAATAAGCAACAAGAGTTTCAACTCGTTTGAATTTTTTGATAAAAATATCTAAGAATTCTCCAAGTTTTTTTCTTCTACATAGAGCGATTGTCCAATACTATCGTTCTTCAATGATAATCAAATATATAATCACTTCTTATAAGTCTTCCTTTACGCGTTTTCTTTTTTCTAAAAAGACAATTTTATCTTCAAATAAATAATAAGGTTCTGTGGATGAATTTATAGAAATGAAAATAAAATCAATAAATTATAATGTAAAGTGTAAATTTATTTTTATTTGGTGTTAAATCTCATCAAATGAAAAGAACCTTTTCTTTCTGTAAAAGCCATAGATCGATCTTATATGTGGTATAGCTTCATCAATCTGTCATATTTATTAGTGTCGATTTTAAATTATATCAATTCCAATGAGTGCTTATAATTTATGTAAAAAATTTCTTTCTTTGTTGTAAATCAAATCTTCGCAATGAAGACATTAATTATTTTTAGTTGAATCAATATCAAACTATTGTATAAATTCATTTATGGCATTAACCATTATTCAATCAATAAAATTTTATACATATAATTTTAAGAATTATTTGTTTAAAACGATATTTTTTTTCCATTTTTCAGAAAAAAATAAAATTCACTTCTGTAGAAGCGATCCCAACGAATTTCATAACTGAAAGAAACAAGGAAAGAATGTATCTCACTGTAAGCTATTGAAAAAGTATGGCAAAGGAAATCGAACATCACAATAGAAAACTTTGAAATGTTGAGAAAAAAAGGATACGAAATCCTCTTTCCAATATTTATAGAGCAATTCTTCATTTTTTATGAAGAAGGTTATGAGTATCTGCCAAGACTTCCAATGTATCATTAGATTATTTCAATCGTTGAGTTACTGTACCATTTTATAAAAATCACTTACATACAACCTGAATTTGCAATATATCTT
>JAPMOR010045136.1:0-17404 GCA_026543865.1 Argiope aurantia | reverse complement strand
AACATTTGGAAAAAGATACAATCTTGAATGGAAGCATTTTCGACCTCCTTTAATTCTTTTTCTATTTGTCTAGAATACTGCCTCAAATCCATGCCCTAAAGACAAAAATAAATATAAAATATGATTTCAAAAAATTATTAAAGGAATAAAACTTTTGATAAAACCATGAATACATAAACTTTATCAGAAAATTATAAATTATCAAATATTCTTGAAGAGAAATATTTTCATGATTGACTTGCTTTTTGATCCAGAAAAAAAAAAAAAAAAAAAAAAAAGGAAATCTGAAAAAATTTAGCACTTATAATATTCTACAAAATTCTTATCTAATTTTTTTAATCATGTCTTTTGAATGGTTTGTATTTCACCAGATATAGAATGTAAATGAACTTTTCCATCATATAATAGATCCTAATATAATTTTAGAAAAATATTCAGAATTATCAGAAAAGAATTTAATTTTCTTACATTTAAAATCGAATTTTTTTAAAAAAATGAAATTAAATAGTTAATAAATTAAATGTTATTTAAATAGATAGGATTTCTTAAACAGAAAAGTTTTTTTTATTTTTTTTATTTAGAAAATATCATGTTCCTGCTTATTTTATTTCATACAGATACATGCTGAAAATTATACTTTCTCATACTTAGTCTACATATCTTAAAACTTTAATTTGAACTTTTGTCAAATGATGGTAACATGTTGATTAATGATAATTTTTACATGCATGAATAAAGTGTTTTGTGCTGGCTAAATTTCATTTTTATATTTATGAGAAATAAAATTATAAAAAAAATTTGTGTGTGTGTGAGTGTTTGTGTGTGAATTTTAGAATTATGAAAAAATTCTTTTTATACTGTAATTTTCGAGAAATTATACTGAAATTTTGCTTAATTTTTAACTAATTAAGTAACTATAATTTCAAAAAATGTTGCTGCAAGGTGCATATTTTTGCTCTCCAAAGTTTGCACATGTGCCAAGTTTGACAGCTTTTTATCAAATGGCCTGGCCTGTAGAGCACCAACAAATACACAAAAACATACATTCTTCTTTAGAATAAGTAAAGATGCATTATGGTATTGCTAAGATCATGAAAATCTTCTTCTGCAGCTAAAATTGAATAAATCTGCAATCAGAAAATTGAAAAGAACAGGGAACATTACAAACTAAATAGATGGCTGATCATTATTTGAAACAAATTCTTGAATACTTCATTAAATACAGTAGATATATGTGTTTGTAAAGAAAAATTTCAATATTATAGAAGTGCAAATTTTAAAATATGTGTACAATATTTATCTTAGATACAGAAAAATAAACTTACAGATTTAAGAGCTTCTTTAATAAAATCATCCTCCAAATTTTCTTGAATATGAACTTAAAAAAATTATTAAAGAACAAATATAAGAAAACTAATGCACAAAAACTATGAAGCATATGCACAAAACAAAGAAAAATTTTAAACAAGAATATTTTGATTCATTAATTACATCCTTAAACAATCAAACGTGATAAATAAACGATGATTATAAATTAAATAAAAATGAAATATCAATTAAGTGTCATTATCATTTTTAATCGTCCTGTTTCCCAAAATTTGAAAAAATCAGTTCACTCTAAAATATTTTGTTTAAATATAGCTAATTAAAATCATTCTAAATTTACATATGAAGCTAGAATTATGGATATATATTGGATTTCAGAAAGATTGCTTCATTTCATACAGCATATTTCCTAATTGGATGATACAATAGGCAAGAAAGCATAGAATATAGCTTTCAAGCATCCCTTCTAAATTCTGAACTTTGATCCTAAACCACAAACAAACTCTGTTTGATCACTCAGACTCTAAATGGCTTTTGGTAGAATTATGCAACATCTTACGAGTTTAAAACTCATAAGATGGCCTAAAAGCCAAATGAATCTCATGTGCATTCTTCACTTGATTGCAAATATATGTTCCATTAAAAATTCCTGACTATAACAATTAAATTATTATGTACTGAGCATGTTTAGAGAAATACATGACACAATTTTACTTATCCTATTGCTTCAGTAGTATTCAACAATATATTGCCTTTAACTGTTTTATATAAAATGTTTCAAGATATATACAACACATATTATACAAATTTTAAATTTCTACCACAGGAAATTAAACATATCCTTAAAACCACACTCCCACTTTCAATTAGGCACTTATAATTACAATTAATGTTTAAATTTCTGAACTCAATTTTTTATTATGAATTGAAGTCAAAGTACTAAGAATAATAGGCATATTATGATATAAGAAAGATTTCTGCTCATGTTGTACAAACTACCACTAATTTTCTAAGGCAACTTAATTATATTTTAGATTTAATGATATCTAAATACAATAAACAAACAAACAAAAATGAGGCGAGGCTTTTTTTTTATATCAAAGCACACTTAAGAGTTTTAAGGAAACAATTTAGTAGAATTGTTTGATAAAATGATGATTTCTGGAAATGATTATCTGAGGAAAAATTTTCCAAAATAAATGTAAACAATACTTTATGATGGAAAAAACTACCTTTAAATCTTTTTTGAGATATTATAAAGCTCTTTAAATAATTTGCATTCAACAGTTTTTTAAAATTTTTAACTATTTTATATGTTTAAATATTAAAACAGAGTTTTAAATATAAGAAATCTGACAGATTCATACTTTTTTTTCCCTATTAATTTTTTTAAAAAAAAAACAATTATTTTACAGGCTACTAAATCTAAAATTCTGTTTCATGCTTTTATTATTCCTCATACTATTGGCACTTTTTATAAAAATGCAGATTCCTTATAATAATAAAAAAATATAACTTATAATATACCATCAACTTCCTCAAAATTGGATTCATCATTTCCATAGGAGTCCCCATCATATAATAAAGATTCTGCAAATGTCTTCGCTTGAGGTAGCTGTAATGAATAATGATTATGAGGAAAATAAATATTATAAAAGAATCTGTTCATATATATGTAATGATATTTTAAACTCTTAATTTAATCCAAATTAATTTCCAAAACTTTATCTTAATTTAGCTCATCGTAACTTCATTCTAAAATATTCTCTTATTTTTTGATCCAATTCTACTTTCGGTTTAATTAATCCCTTTATAAAAATAATGTGCCATCAGTACTATGTATCAAATGGAAGTGATACTTTTGCCCTTATCAGAGGTTAAAATATGTATTTCATCTGCACGTGGCCGGAAATTCTATGTTATATAAGGCTAGTGATCATTTGTTCGACCCTTTTTCCCTTTTTGCCTTCTGTTTTTGTGCCGCACTGCACCTTCTTGTAAATAATCATGTTTGCCTCTTGAGAGAGAATAAAACAAAACTAAAACTGCAAAGTCGCTTCACTGCTTCGAAACTCCATTCTGCTTCAACTAAAATAATGTTATATATTATTTAGCCGACAGGATTCGAAAATCTGTTACATATATATATCTTACTTCATCTGAAAGAAAGCACATGAATTAATGCCACTTTTTTCAAATGAGACAGGCAGTATACATGTCATGAAATCGTGAAAAATAAAGTTATAAGCAATTTTAACAATTGCATATTATTATTATTTTTAGAAATGAAAAATAAAATGCTTCTAACCCTTCCAATTTTTTTTTCTCCTTCTTGGTGCAGCAAATGTATTGAAATTTTTAAGTTAGTTTGAAGAATAAACTATATTATAATAGAACCTATACTTTAATCCAAAGTTTTGAATGTATTGTTGGAGAATGAATTCAAAAGAATCTTAATAAGATAAGATCAGAGTAGGAAAGTATATAAAAGGAGGTAAATCCCTATCAGCAATTATCAATAGAAACACTCCTCCCATAAAATTCTTTATTCTATATTTTGTTGTTTAATTAATTATACAAGATGTTTCAAAATGAATATTCAGATTTTAAGGACATTATATAGTAATTAATTTTGACTTCCATTAATTAATTATAAGTAAATTAAAAGAAAAAAGAGCAAATGAGTAAAAGTTAATATTAAAAGATACTAATTTCTAATAAAAAATAAACAATGGAAGAAAAATCAATGAAAAAACCCCAATCAAATGAGCATCATTTGTTACACAGTTTACCCGACTTTTTCTGTACATTCACCAGCAAGGCAGGGATAATTGATGTAATATAGCCTTTGATCCTGTTTCTCTGTTCATTTAGATCAGCTTAATAGAAAAACTAATAAATAATCCTTTATAAAATCTAAATCTTTTTAAGATTGCAAATCTCAGATGACAACTTATTTTCAGATACTCTAGGTCAACTTATACTCTTCCTTTTACGAATATACCAGCTACTTTCAAACATTCTCTAAATGTTATCAACAGCAAGTGATCATAGAACCTAATACAGAATGCATGTTAAATTATAATTAATGATTCATGCATAGCAAAAGGCAAAGCAAAAGATTAGTCAGTAAAAAGACCTCCAAGTAGTGTGGATGCTAAACTTCAGATTTTTTTGGCTAGAAAATATGCTAGTTGTCTAACATTTAATTTATATGGTTGATTTATATCTGAAATTTTTTAAAAAGAGATATTTTTATAATAAATGTAATTTTCTTAATTTACTATTAACTAGTCACCTTTAGCAATCAGCCCATTCACCAGGAATATTTGTTATAATTAATTTTATTTAAATCATTCAGACATAACTTCATGCTCATCCTTCTACAAAATTATCAGACTTTAAAGCCACGTCAACTGTTTTGCATTCACTTTGTTTATTGTGTACTTGAATCCTCTAATTCCAATCAATACCTTGGCATTATAGCACTGTTAAAAACAGAAATTTCCAGCTTTCAACAATAGAAGAAAATCACATGAGCAGATAGTTAATAAATTTGTTGGAAATTAAACAATCTATAGTTGGATAGTTGATCTATGTTAGAAATTAAACAAACTATTGTTGTATAGTTGATCTGTGTGGGAAATTAAACAATCTATTGTTGGATAGTTGATCTATGTTGGAAATCAAGCAAAAAAATATTTTTAAAAAATTGCCAAAATTCAGGAAAATTTAAGTGATATTAAATTTGTATCAATAGAAGAAAATTTTTTAAATTGTGTAATTTTTTTTTCCCACTACAGTATTTTTAGATGCTAGAAAATTTTTACTTAAATTTAAAAAAAAAAAAAAAGTGCTCCAAGGTGCACATTTTAACCCTCCAAGGTATACATGCACTAAATTTGGTAACTATAAGTCAGAAGATCTGATTTGTATGGTACCAATACACATATGCATATTCATTTTTATTATCAAGGATGTGATTGAACAAAAGGCAAAAAAGAGTAAATTCAAAAAGGCTACATGAAACAACATGCAAAGGGAAAAAACATGCAAAAAGTAAATTAAATAATCAATGTACAGTAAAAAATTCATTAAAAACTATAGCCCAATATATTCATTTGAAAATACTTATAAAAAGTAATAACAGTATATGACTCACTTTTCTTAAAGATACTTTAAGAGAAGTATATTGTCTCAAACAAATTTAAATGCATACTGGCTCTTTTACTGGTCTTTTAATGACATGATTCAAATGATGCTTTATAGTTTGCTTTTGAGCATTGGTCACATTGGTAGAACAAGCATCTTCATTTTGTGTAAATGTGGGAAAATAAATGTTTTGTTAAAATAAATCTAAAATGTAAATGTAATGAAAATTAAATGTAAATGTTCATTTAAATGTGGGAAAAATTTCTGAGATTTGGGACCGTATTTTTTCAGATGCAGTATTTCTCCACAGTTTGGAAGTTTTTACAGATATTTTCTTTGTAACTTCCTTTTATATTAGGGTTTTTTTTACTTGATTATATGTCACATATATTTTTCCTAAAAACTTCTGCTCTGTAGTCTGCTGGATTCATGTTTTTACAGAAGTTTTTGTCTATTTTATCTTTGTATAGTTTTTCTTTTTATACAATTGAACAGCAGACTTCTTTTGAGACATATGCTTATATTTTGCAGTCTGAATGAAAAATAATTCAGCATTTAGTCTTTGGTTCAGAAGTGACAACCGAATTTATAATAAGAAAACTCAACTCAATTTTAGGCCCATGAAAACAGCTAAGTATGCTCTAACACATGCTCTTTTTAACATTAGGGTAAACTGTCTGAAATTTTCCATTTCTATCCACTAGCTCCTTCTGTGTGGTTGCCATAAACAGGCAGCAGGATATTTATGTAACTCCAAGTCCGGTGCAGATCACAACAGTAAAATATCCAAGGGCATCTTCTGCTGCAAGTGGAAAGCTTTTAACACTTCCCCTTGTTATTAAAAATATTGTTGGAAGGTAATTTCTTTTACAATAACTTACATATTTTTTTTAAGCAGGGAAAGAGAAGAAATAAAAAAAAAGCTGAAAACTGAGAATTCATGAAAGAATCACATCCCTACACTATTAGCAGATATTGACTTCAATGATCAGCTAACTTGCTGGGATTATTGGTTGTGCTTAGTATCAATTAAATCTATTACACATAGCCTAGTGTTCATGATTCCCTGAATAAAGTATTTTTAAGCATTAAATGTGAAAAATTAAGGTTATATTACAACTTTTCTATTTATTGTGTACATACATACACCTTCCTAATGGTATCAATCATGACATTATTAAAATTGTAACTATATCTTTTGAGTATATATTATATTTCAAGCTACCAGATCACATTCTGTTTTAAACTGGACAAAAAGTAAACATAATCTTTTTCCTTTAGCTTCCTAAATTCGAAAAAAAAATCAGGTGATTAAATATTAGACGAGACGGTGAAAATAATTTTTTCATGTCAACCACAAAAAAAATCATTGTAAATTATTCAATAAAATATTTTAAAATATTGTTCAAATTCAGGGAGGAGATTACAAAGAAACTCATATGGTAACAAAAAGGCAATTTTTTTAAATTCTAAAAAAATGCACAAATTATTTTTGTACAATATGTTCAGAAAAAAAAAACACCTAAAATTTTGCTTAGTTTTTAATTCAAATTTTAGAAAATCAATCTGAGGTTCACATCTTCTACAGAATGTTTGAGTCAAATTTAGTAGTTATAGGTTAAACAGTATAGATAATATAATGATTTCTCTTTTAATATTAGTAGAGACTAGCTGTTGTATCTGTGGCTCTGACAGTGTTTATTTTAGTAATTATTCCCTAATTCAAATAGCATCCTTGCACAAAATTTTTGAAAAATTAGAGAATTAGTAGTACAAAAATGAAATTTACGTCACTGGAAGACTAATATTTTATATGTTAAAGAGTTTGCAAAAATAAATTTTGCATAATGATATGTTCCAAACTTATGGCAGAAAAGTGCAAAATTGTTTTACCTTCATTTTATTCCCTTTAGAAACTTTTTAATAGCTTAGTAAATCATTCTAAATGCCTAGGAACATATGCACCAAATTTGATTCAATTCTCACAAGTGGATGAAGTTGCATACAGTTTAAACAAACAAATGGGTATTCAATTATCCATTTGTTATACTTCAAGCAATATCTCAGATATGATTATCAAAAATAAATTAATTACAGTTGTAGTAGAATTATTTCTAGGACACTTTAAATGTCAATATAGCATAATTTTAAAAGTTTTTTTTTTTTTTTTTTTTTTTTTGCAATGTAATCATTTTTGTTTATAATGCACAATAACAATAAAATCAAAACTAATCTTTAAAACTGAATTGAAACTGACAGCAATCCACAAACAGGTGGGGGGGATGCAATGACAAAATCCAAATAAAAAAAGCCTCTACCTCCCCCCCCCCTCCAAAAAAATAGAAATAACCTTCAATAAATTAGTATAAGTATAAAATTATAGACTTCAACTCACTGAACATTTACTAGAGTACATCATAAAAAAAATGCCAAGTTTTAAGATCACATAACTCATTTTTATTCATGCTTAGGTTTATACTGATTTAATCAAAATGTTAAGAACAAAACTATCCATATGATGCCAAAACAAAAATTAAGATTTGCGCATCCAATAAGATGCAGTCCAAAGGATATATTTTTAACATCAACCAGCTATACAGATGTCAAAAGATATGAAATCTAAATAGTGTCTCAATCCAAAATGCAAAATATAGCTTAAAAATTTTCAGAAATGAATGAATATTCAGGAATTGAAAAAATATAGGTAGTTTCAATATCACAGACTAGAATAGACACATAAATTCATGAAATGTATCTCGAATTCCTTTCTTCTTATTATTATTATAATCTATATTAATAATAAAGAATGTTTATCTGTGTGCATGCATATGTGTTGTACAGACCAGACAATTGACCAAAAATTAATAATTTTGGTGCATAGATGCTTTGAATGGTGGGAGTGTGCACCTTGGAGCAATTTTTTGAAATTTTAATTAGAATTAAGTTAATTAAAGTCAAATTTTAGCAATTTTCTGGGATAACTCCCAAAAATATTATCACATAAAAATGAATTTTTGACCATTTAAAAAATTAGCTTTTAATTATATCAATTTTATAGTCATGTGAATGTTTGTTGAATTTTGACAATTTTTATAAATATTTTTTTGCTTAATTTCCAACAATTTATATTGTTAAATTGAAACTCAAACCTCTTTCATTGTCTCCTTAAATAATTAATTGTACAATTTTCTTCCATTGTTGAAAGTTAAGGAAGAAGGAGACGAATAAAAAAGAGAAGTTACAATTTCATAAAATTTAGAAGATAGATAAAATGGATATTTAAATTTTTAATAGCCCTATAATGGACTTTCTTCATTTGAAAGGTTCATGTTCAAAATAAACAGAAATATAATAAGCCAATTAATATAATTTTAATGTCAAACATTTTGGTGGAATTTACATGAAGTTATACGTAAAAGATTTATCTGAAATCAAATATAACCCCTATCCCTGATGAACCAGCTGGTGGGGAATAAAAAAAACTGAAATTACACCACCAGGAAAATTATATAATTCTGAAAATGACATTTTAAATATTACTATGATGGGATATTTGATATTATTAGGATACACAATTAACAGAACAGATATATAACAGGTTATTAAAAATATACAGGTTTCAAGTCAGTTAGATGCTTAAAGATATTTGTTGAGAGGAATCGTGAACAATAAGTTATATATAAGAGATGCAACTGAAAATAAAAACTACGCATTTTCCTGATGAATCAGTTATTTTGCAAAAGAAGCTCGTTATTATAATCTATGTAAACTATTATTAAATTAAATGTAAACACTAATAAATAATCATTCTTTTAATAACTTAATATAGCTTTCGTAATGATAATCATAATAATTAGTGGAGTCTCAGTCCTCCCCAAGCTTAAATGCTAGCTAGATCATCATTCAGGCGTGGCAAGTTATCATTCAAATTTCACAAGATTTTATTTCGGGCCCTACTAAAAGAAATGCATAAAAAAAATAGCTTAATACTACTAAATAAAAATACTAACTTTATTTTTAACACCGAGTGAAAAGTCTGCAGTTTCTTTTTCCATTTTTCACTTGTTGCTGATCAAACTATCTGTAAAAAATTATGTAATTTAAATAATCATTTTAATGAGAACATTTGCACTATGATAATATAATAATATTCTAATAAGATACATTTGTAAAAAAAGGTGCTTAAAAATAAGTGGAGGATATATTCATAGTAGAATCGAAGAGTCAACATTACTAGAAATATATGTATAAAAAGCACATAATTATAAATCATAATGTAAATAATAGCCAAATAGCATGCTAAATACTCATCTAGAAATCCATAAATGGACACACAACTTAAAAAACAAAAGAAAAAATTTATATAAATAAAAGAAATAATGCAAAGATTGCACTTTTCTTGTACGGTTATTAATAAATTACTGCTTATAAATATTATCTTCCTTTAAATAATATCAATAAAGAATATATTTTCCCCATAAATATTAAGAATCAGACATATATTTACAATTTTAATGTTTTATTAGATAAGGTTGAGAACTGTATGAAAATACTTTGACTTCTGAGAAAATAATAAAAGAAAAGTTTAAAACATAAAACTTTTATATGGCCCTTCGCATAGTACAAAAAGGCCAATTAGAACACTGTTCCATTCATAAATCTAAAAAATTAACAGTGATATGCCTATTTTTAAATTTAAAGGGACTAATCATAAATTTAGATGGAAACATTCATTTCAGAACTACACATTTATTCAATAGATATAGGAAATTTATTGAATAATTATCTGTATATATAATTTACTAAATAATAAGAAAATAACTATGTAATAGTAAATTATTCAATTATCATGATTTGAAAGAAATGTTCTAGTTATGCATAATGTTCTTAATATTGATAAGTCGACAGTTGTAACATTTATGTTACTGAGAAAAGAATTAAAATTTAAGAAGTGGATATGTGTATGATATTAACCACTAAAAAAGAATGTATTTTAGTGACAAGGAACATTAAAATTCTGATGCTTTAGAGTGCACAGAATCATGATACTAGTCTAGATGCAAACACAAAAATCATTTTTTCTATAATCTTTACATCCTTTTAGAAAGTGGATTAACAACCTAGTTTAGCAATTGTAAACTAACATGATCCTTATTATTCCGAAAAGGAATGAAGAAGTTGAAGCATTATACCAATGATAAAAAAATTAACATTTTGACTTATTTTTTAAGTTACCCTAATACTAGGAAAAATTGTCTATACAGAATTCACCATTCTTAGTATGATAGTTCAGAGAATATATCAACAAAATAACAGCCATTTATGAATTCCATGGACAGCCACAATCAGATCATCATCAATGTTTGAAATTTAGCAATCCGATCTTTCTTCAAGTAGAATCAAATTCTTCTTTCCTTAGAAAATAGTTTTAGCAGACAAACATTGCAATAACTTAGAGTAAGACATTAATCATCAAAACAATCATTTTGTGAATGATAAAATTTCATTTTTATTTTCTCATATACATAGTACAGAGAAAATATAGAAATCATCAAAAAATCTGAATTTGAGATTTTGATAAATCTACATATTTTAGAACTCCCTGAGTTCAAAAAATGCATTTTTGGAAAATGTCCATCTGTCTGTCTGTGACAAAGATTACGCAAAAATGCTTAGAGCTAGATGGCTGAAATTTGGTATATGGTCTTTACACAAAATTTACAGATTTCTATAAAATTTTGAGTAAAATCTATTAAGAGTAAGTCCATCTGTCTGAATACAATTTAAAATGATAATTACGAAACAAAGAGAGATATATAAAATTTGTCACATATATTTACCACTATAGTGTAGACACTATAATGATCAAATCCAAAAAGAGTTAAACGCCTGTTGGTCGTCTGTATTTTCTGATGCATGTGAAGTTGTATTTTCAGAAGCACACCAGGGATTAATCGCCAAATAATTCAACAAAGATGACGGACTAAGTAAAAGTCAGACAGTATGTTACAAATTATGAAAAGAATAACATTGTAAGAAGAATTCAACTCTATATAAATGTCAAGGGTACAAAAACAACTTTTGTACAAATTTCAGTTAAAATTTTCATTACAGACCATTTTTTAAATTTTGATAAGAGTTAACAAATTTTATAGACAGAAGCATGGAACTGTGTCTGAGCATAGATGAATGTAAAAGAAATGTTTTAATAACTGTCAGTTTTAAATTATGGGGACTGTATAAAAAAATTAATATTAACTTTTTATTACCAACTTCCAAAAAATTCAAAGTACATTCATATAATTTCCAACCTTATTTAAAGAAACTTTATAATTAAAAGTATATGTCTACAAACGAAATAAATACTTCTTCCTCTCTTTGGGAACATCCTGTATATAAATATAAAGGAGAAAGCATATTAATATCCTTCAAAAATTGTTATTTCCTTAATTATGATATTGAAATGAATGTATTATGTAATACATTATTTAAAGTTGAGCATCCTATATGAACAATCCCTTATTTCTTACTCGTAAATAGTGAGCAAAAAAAATATTTGCATACCAGATAAATGTGTTGTATGTTACATATAAATACAATAGCACCTAAATTAAAAATACAAAAACTTTTAAATATATTTAATATACAATTTAATAATTATATTTCAAATACGAATGTATAAAAAAGTAGCATTTGTACAGCCAAAAGAAGATTTGCACACTAGCAATAAGAATTGAAATATAGGAATTATTTATCAGTTAAAAATAAATGCATATATGCATGCCATTTGCTCCAATTACAGTTTGTAATCCTCTGATCATTGATCCCATTAATTTGTGAGGGGTTTTGCAGCTAATTTGTAGCCATTTTTCACTAAGTGTTTGCTTTAGCACTGATTAGGAAGAAATTTTTTTTTTTCTTATTTCCATATCCAAAATATGCCATAAATTTTCAATTGGATTGAGGTCTGGTGATTGCGGTAGCATTTGAAATTTATTTTTTACATGATATAGCAACTCTAACCTCATAATGTATGCAGTGGACTTTGGAATGTTATCCTCTTGAAAATAATATGAATTCCTAATTTCAGAGAACTATTACATAAATTATCTCGCAATATAACAATATATTGCTTGGCATTCATATTACTTTCAATAAAGGACATTTCACCAATTCCATTAAAAGGCATATATCCCCAAATCATTGGAATCAATATGACCATTATAATGTTTTACAGTTGGTTTCAAGTTTTTAATTTGAAGATAAGTATTTGACTTCTATCACACAGTTTTCTTTCATTTGAGCCGAAAATATTGAAACCGCTTTCATCAGATAAAATAAAATTTTTCCAAAACTCGAATAATTAACTGACATAAACTTTTATAAATTCTAGTCTTTTCATCTTAATTGTTTCACTAATAAATGTTATTTTTCCTCAGAAGACTCTTCTTTGAATATTTGCATCGTGAAGAATATTTCTAATTGTTTGTGGTGTAACTGCTTTCCCCGATGTTGAACCAACATCAGCAACCAATTCTCAAGTTTTTTTTTTTTTTTTTTTGCTCACTGCACCTGATATTGTTTGAGTTGGAAATACTGTCATGTGTTTTATTGAAAAAAAAATTATCTTATAATTCAAAAAGCCTTCAAAGTGTTTTAAGATTTGTGTGAAAAACTTATATCATAATAAATATTTCTGCAAGGCTACAGTTATCACATTAATATTAGAAACTGATGGTTAGAAGGTGCAAATATCAAATAAAATATTTAATATCAATACCTGGTGAATGTTGGTGTAATCAACAAAATAAAAAAAATTATAAAAACTCCTATAATATTTTTAATTTAAAAAATACTTCTGTATTTTATCAGCACCTAATTTTACCTCAATAATATCTCAAACAACTTTTAAATGTTGTAGCTTCTAGAAAAATTACAGACAACCACATTTTTAAAAGCTATCAAAAGCTAATTACCTCTATAAGATATTCATATTAAATAATAAAAAATCTGAATTAACATAGTGAGAGCAATAATTCCGCTACCGTCAACATTCGCCAATTAGTAAACAAAGCACACTGCTCCCTGACGTCATTTTGATTGATTGATTGAAATGTGATGAGAATGGGATTTTTGGCAACAAAGGCCTTATCTCCTAATATCGAAAGAGTGCATTCAATAGATATTAAAAAACTTCAGAGATTTGAAAATAATCCATAGATAAGGATTATTAGGAACAGCTTTTTGAATAAGCACTTTTAATGAAGAACTAGAATGAAGATCGATTTTAACTGTAACCCTTTCGCATTCAGGTGATAACAGCATTTGTCTATATCCCTCACTGTTTACGTTCTGCTGAATAGTTCCGGAATTAAGATTTTGATTTTTAAAGTTAAACTTTTTAAAGTGTCTCTGTATCAGTCTTTATAAGTAATGCTAATTCTGTTTGAATATAGTATATCCTTATCAAATACTTTTAGATTTTATATTTCCAGTTATTTGTAGCAATAAAATATTTTAGCATTCTTTGCAAAGGACAAAATTTTTTGATATTCATATATTTATGTAGATTTCTGGATTTCTTCGTGTTTATTGGAAGATTTTTATGTAATGGGAAAAAAAGTAACCTTTGTAAATCTTCTTTTTGATTTAAGTATGTTTGAAAATTGTCATATGCATGAAAAGCTATCTTAAATTTTGAATACATTGTGGTTAAAATTTGCTAATAATTGAATATGTGATGATGCATCTGAATGATTTTAAATAAGTGTTATTACATAATTCTATATAGAACATGCATTGACATAGAACAAACAATATACCCTATAAAAGGCGTAAGAATTGAACAATCCATATAAAATAGAAAATATATACAATGTGCAGAACATAAACTACTCTTTAAAACTCAGTTTAAAAAAGTATTATGCAAAAAAAAAAAAAAAATTGTTAAATATTTAAGAATAGAATAATAGAACAGCAGCAGTTGTAGAAACCAGCTTTTGTGATTACTATTACACTTACAAAAATTTTACAACAGAAAAATAATTTTTACATCATTTTTAAAACTTAAAAATTGTTTTTTTTTTAGTTATATCAATTTGGGTTTTTTTGTAGTTCCTTTCTATATTTTAATATTTATAAAAACTGCATAATTTTTTAAAATGTATTTTATTATTAAACTGAAATTCAAAATCTTTTTATTGCTTAGAAATATTTAATCTCATTATTTATCCTATTGTTGAAAGCTAAAGAAGAAATTAGTTTATTCTTTGCACATTTTATATGAAAAATAAATTGAAGTTATAATACTGTAATAGATAACCTTCAATTAAAAAATAGATTACTCATATGTGAAAGATGTATGATATCATGGAACTAGACCCCATAGGAAGATTCATTTTCAAAAATATAACTATTTAAATACATGACTCAAATGTTTATCATAATTTGATGCTTAAAAATGCATTTATGAAAAAATCATAAACATTAAAGTTATGTATTAAGTAAATAATTATAAAATATTCCCAGCGAAATAGTTGATTGCCAAGGTAGTTAATATAAAATATATTTTAAATTTCGGCATATGCACAAGATAAAACTGATCCTCCCCCTACAACCCAGTAAAAAAATAAAACATCCTATTTTGATATTTTTTATGCAATTTAACATGTTTTATACTTGTAAAGATTTTTATTTAATATGTTTTGTATTAGAAAGATTTTTTTTTATCAACATTTCATTCATTTTATGATGTTTTAAAGTTTTGGAAATTTTGTATATATTTGTAATCTTGTTGGCAATATATTATTTCAGAACTGAAGTAGGAGTTTATTGAATTTTGATTTTAGAAAAATTGTGCCTATTGCTAGTGAATTTGAAAAATTGATTTCTAGATTCGATAATAAATATTATGTTGCATTGTATGTTGAAAAAATAACTAGAAATTTATTTTTAAAAATATTCTTAACTTTTAATATATTAAAATTGTGATTTTACAAACCATTTTTATTAAATTTATTAATGTATCTGCTGCTCTAATTGCTTCCTAAAAAAACCTATGAAGATATAGAAAGTAGGAACTGCAGGTTTCAAGTAACCTTTGACTTTTAGATAAAAGATATATAAAGGGTGATTGCACTTGAGCTGTCATGCTAACATCATAATTTTTGATATGAAGTTTATATAACTTGCTAAGGATATACAGTTAACCTTGTACATCTTTATTTCTTTCCTGTGAAAAATATGATGTTCACATAGAAAAGCTTTATGATTTTTAGAACAGTAGTAAAAGTATAAATAGAAGAAAAAATTAATAGTGTTTGTATAATCTTAGCATGAAATAATAATTTTTTTACTAGCTTAACTGCCCCAAATGTGCGAGAAAGTTTTAAAAGTATAGCATTATTTTACGTCAAAAATTTGAAAAACTGAAGAAATTCTATAAGTGATTTAAACTTTATTATAGAAATCAGAAGTATTATTTCAAGACTTTTACTATTTAATTCTGTTGACCTAATTAATCAGTGTGATCTAGATTATCAGCTGGAAGTAAATTGTAGATAGTAAATTCAATATGGTAATATCAGTGTAGTTTGCTGTAAATGTTTTTTAAAAACAAAGGAAAAGAAGAGAATTATCAAATTGGCAAGAACATGTACATAAATTTCTACAAATTAGTAAAAAAATTAAATATTATATTTATTATTTGTAACAGCATTTTTAATTAATAGCAGTATATTTTGTCTTTTTTTCCCCCATATAGATGTAAGCTGTATTTTTTGGAAAAAGATAGGTTTTTATCTTATTTTTTTAGATGTATTTGCTCTAATTTTTTAAAGTCATTAAAGATAGATTACAGAAAAAATCTAGACTTATGGTATCCTCTTTAATTGATATTTGAATTTGAGTAATATTTTTTTTCTGTTAAGCTTGCAATTTAAATTATAAGTCTTTAATTTTATGTATTTTGCATTTAAAATTGGATTTAGCTATTTTTCTTGTCTCTGTAATGTTTTATACATTTTTTATTATAGAAAATGGTTGAAGTAACTGTAAAATTTAGCAATAAATTGGCACCATCTGATCCTCTTAAGAATGGTGTGCTTATTATTGGACAAAGGCAGCATCTGATAACTGTGCCATTTGAAGAGGTATTCATGAAATTTGGTACACGAGTAACTAAAGAGGTATGTTAATAATTTTACTGTGCATCTTTTAAGATAAATTTCTTTGTGCTATATGATATGATATGTTTTCTATCAGTAATTTGATTAAAAATATTGGGAAAATTTTAGTATATTAAATTTGGCTGTTTTTTTTTTTTGTTGTTGTTGTTGTTTTTAATAATCAAAAATAAAGTTTTGTGATTGATGAGTATTCATTTGAAATCTTACCATTTTCATTTTTTGAATTTTTGTTTAATAATAGTGAATATTCTATTTTGAAAAGGAATTTATAGTTTTCTTAGTAAAACAGTTTTATTGGACTTTTAATGTGTTTGTGTATTCTGGTTTATAAACTTAAATATTGAAATACACCATCTTGAAAACTGGGAGATATGATGAGTATGTGTATAATAGCATTCAATAATTTTTGTGAATCTTTAAGGATGTGTAATACAATTGAACTAACTATATAAACTAAACTAAAAACACTAATGTATAGTTTAAATACTTGATAGAGATAAAAATCCTTTTAATTAGAGAAAGAGCAGCTGCATTTCCAATTATAAGATCTACTCAATTCTGAAATCAAACAAAATTTATGTTAATTCTTGAGTGGAGACTGTATTTCTACAAGTCTAGATAGATATTTTATTTGACCTTACTAGTCATTCATTTTAATTTAATTTATACATTGAAGCAGTAAAGAGTAAGTTTATCATTTTATCATCCTCCCTGTATGAAAATATGAATAAAATTACTTT
>JAPMOR010045125.1:15102-66681 GCA_026543865.1 Argiope aurantia | reverse complement strand
ATTACCAAAATCTAATATTTTAATTTTTCTGAATCTTATGAAGAGCTGATTTTTGCTTTTTAATTTATGATTAGATGCATCCAAAAATAGAAGCATCTGAAGCACATACAAAATTAAGATCAATATGGAAACAGAATTGGTCAAAATATCTTGAAATATTAAAAATAATTAAGTAAAGTCAGTAAAAGAAAGTAAGTCCAATAATTTTTAACCCATCATATATCTGAATTTCTTCACTTTTTACGTAGAAAGAATTTGTTACTCAGCAATTGCTAGGTTAAAAGATTTATGTGGTTAATTTTGACTTCAAAAATTTTAATTGTTTATTTTGACTATAAAATATTAGTTTTAGTATAGACTGTTCGGACGAATCAATTTTAGAACTCAGACTTCGTGTCTGTATTATAATAATTAATTTTTATATAATTTATAAATCTATTTTATTGAAAATTTTCTATTATGTTTTTGTGATTATATTAATACAAAACAATTATTCTGTTATAATTTAAATAAGATAAACAGCTTTAAAACAAAAATAAATCTACTTAACATCCAAAAAGTAGGTAAAACTCTTAAAATAATAAGTAAAAATTAGGCAAAAATATAGTATAACTGTTAAATGTAACTTAGGCAAAAATTTTCTAATTAGCTAATAAATACTTTGAAATAATTAAACTTTCCTTCCTTTATGATATCACTGCCCCCAAAATTTGACTTTTTTCTCTTAAATTATTATTGTTTGGATCTAAGAAACTGAATTATTTACTTATTATATTAGCTTAAAAAGTGTTCGTGTTGCCAGAAAAGTTATTTACATTCACAGACATGTCTTTGCCAATTAAATCAACTACACATCGTTTCTCATTAAAAAAAAAAATAAAGGTAAGTGAATGGTTCAGTCTTTTCATATGATAATAATACACGTTTCTTATTTGTGTTTTTATATGAATTTATCGATAATTTATAGAGAATTGCGTTTTATTCATTGTCTACAAAATATAGTACTAGCACTATTCTATTAATAGAGGGTAAACATAAAGATTTTTGAAGTAAAAATACTGTTTTTCTTCGGAAGGGGTATTTAATTTAATTGTGAAATTTCATTGCGATTAAAAACGTTATTAATCATGTCATTTTAAGTATAATTGACATAAAGTAGTAATAACTTGATACTCGAATGCGTGTTTATTTGATTGAAGAATATATAAGCTACTGTTTCTAGCTTAGAAACTATTTCAGTCTTATTTTCTAGGATATATTTTGTTTGCTACTGAAAATTTATAGATAATATGATAAACATTATTTGAATTGCTTTCACTTTTATCCATAAATTAAAGGAAAACAATGAATTGTCAGAAAAATAGTTTAACACAGTTTTATGCTATTGAAAGTATAAGTATAAAATACAAAACTCAATGATAAAATGATATTTACATTATATAGCATTAACATGAAAACTATAAAAAAATAGTAATGTATGAAATAACCAATTTTTTGAAGTACACCGGAAATATAAGACAAAAAAATAGAAAACACAAAGAATTTTAGAAGATCTAAAAAATTATCAAGATTTCGCTTCTGCTATGTTTTTTGATACCATTTCTGGGAGAGATAGATGCCTGTGGAGGATATCGATTCCGTATTGAACGCTCTAAAATAGACCGTAACTGTTCAATTATGTTGAGGTGAGGTGACTGTGCAGGCTAAGGCAGATGTTTAATTTCCTCCTCGTGTTCATCAAACCATGATTGGACAAGTCTCGCTGCATGGATGGGTGCGTAATCATCCTGGAAAATTCCATCTCTAACAGGGAACAAAGTTTGCATCACAGGATGGACCTGATCAGAAAAAATGTCTCTATACTACCCCTCCCCCCCCAGTAATCCTTCCTTTACTGGGGGGGGGGAGGTAGTAATCCTTCCTTTCAGGGTTAAGATTGGTCCAGCAGAAAACCACGACATGACTGTCCATATCATGACAGATCCACCTCCATGCTTGACAGTTGAAAGGAGACGATCATAATTATACGCTTGCGCAGGTATCCTCCAAACGTGCACCCGTCCAGCTGTAGGGAAAAGTGTGAAACCCGATTCGTCAGACCATATTATTATCAATAGACTAGGTTTTGGGAGTGTGACACCACTGTAGACGACGTTTTACCATTGACATCTGTGACAAGTGGCTTGAGAAGTCCTGCTTTGTCATAAGTGTTCTGTTTAAAAAGGTGTCTTCCAACTATAATCAATGACACTGGAGAATCCAGATGAGTATTGAGCTCTGCGGCCATTTTTGCTGCAGTTGTTCGCTTTTTAGACACTACAATCCGCTTCAATATCCGGTGGTCTCTTTCGCTGAGCTTCTCTTTCCGACCACTACTTTGCCATACTTGTCTTGCCGCGTGTTTGTAAGCTGTTATGGCTTTAGGAACCGTAGTTCTAGAAACACTTAAAAATTGGGTTTTTTCGGTCACACTTGCTCCAGCTAGACGGACTCCTACAATTTGGCCTGAGAGGCCCAGCATTTTACGTTTTTGAAAAAAAATCCAAGAATTACAGAACTTCAATAAAGTGAAAACATATTACCAGAATATATATACATTGTAATTTATATAAAAAAAAACTGATGGAGGGGCTGTTATTATATATTAATGCTTACACAATATTATATATATATATATATTATTAATTTCTTTGAAATCTTGACTACATTATTATGCAGAATCTGAAATAAAATCAGTCACTCTAACAGAAATGTAGTAATAAGGATTATTTGCTGAATATGACATTTCTTTTGGTTCTAGTTGCCCAAATTACATCCCATTGAAGAAGAAATGTTCAGTACACAGCTCTACTATTCAATGTAATGTTCAATATTTTCAGAAATCATCAATATATCAGTCACATTGACAGTGAGCCTAATCACCCTTGATTCCCTGAATGTTAGAGTAAGAATATCTGATGATTTTTTAATGAGGAAAGCACAGCTGAGAGGTTCTCACATATAACTAATACACAAGCGTGAAGTGTAAGTAAAAATAAATTTATTGTCAATTGAATATTAAGCATATTTTAAACCAACAATTTTAAAACTTGATTAACACACGATTTCTCTTTATGAGTTAAAATATTTTTACAATTCATAACAATATCGCACCCTTTAAATCTAAGATCCTTCCTCGATACAAATATGTTACGATCCTTGCTTAAATCGCCATTAGATTTAGAAAATAAAATTATAAAAGAAAAGATAAAATAAATTTAAGCCAAAAGCAATCAAAATACATGAAAAGAAAAGTGATATTTGATAAGAAAAAGCTTAATTGCGATTAAGATTATTAATTAAGATTGTATTGGAATGCCCGATATACTATTGCCCAAATTTTGATCGAAATATTCGTAAACATGCATTTCTTAAGTTATAAAGATTTTGTTGAATATAAACGTATATTTAAGAAATACATTTTTAGATTAAAATGATAGCATTTAGTTAAAATAAAAACATATTAAGGGGATTATATTTATCATTAAATTATTTACAAAGCTTAATATTACCATTTAGGATAAATATACCGCTTTAATGTCAGTTTAAAAGAACCTAGTTTGAGTTTTTATTTATTTATTTATTTACTTGCAGAAAATATAAATAACAATTTTCTACCTAAAAATGTGAAAATAAAAAAAAATATTTTTCTTATTGAAGTTATAAATTCTAATATCCTGTTTCAACAACTCTTTAATATAAGAAAAACAAATCATTGTTTTGTTTTAACACTAAAATTTCAAATCCTAATCCAATTTACGAAAACAAAATGCTCTTAAACAGCTCTTAGAATATCCTACTTCCATTTTATTTCCAGAATTTTCGTCTTGAAAGCAAAAATGACTGAAAAATGCTGGTTATAAACTTTTATATTTTATGTGAAGACAAGCCGCAAAAGAATTTTCCAAAAAATATATAAATATATACATACTGAACATAATACTTTTCAAAACAACCTCGGGCGTGAACTTAGTTTTTTTTTCTTTTTGTGTTATAAATACATTTCGTGAAATAAAAGAGCCAAAATAGAACGAATATTTATCGATCATTGCATATTTACGAGTTTCTTCCAAAATTGCTGATAAAAGCAGAGACGATGTTAAATGCCATGGAATAACTGAGAAATTTTTTATTAAATCTTTAAATTTTTAAGGAAACTAAATAATGCCTAACATCCAATCTAATGCAGGCATAAAAATTCCTGTATATAAATATTTAAATATGTTTCTTACATAAAAAGTTATTAAAGAATTTTTGTTGTAGAATTACTGTTGTGATTATAAATTCAATGAATCAAAGGAATTTTAACAATCGATGCAGAATGAAAATAGGGAAAGATTTTCAATTTCTTTAATAAGTAAATTAATTTAAAAATAATAATGTATACATATGCTTTTAAAATGAACTAGATACATTTTTTTTAAAAAGAATGCAAAGAAAAAAAACAAAGAAACTTTTAAAATGTATTTGATTCCTCTGTCACTTTTACAAAAATATTTTTTTTTTAATTTTAGATTTGTTAAAATTAGATTCTATTATTTTAGTAACATTAGATGTTTGAATTCTAATGCCACTAAAATTATAGAATCTAATTTTCACAAACTATTTTTACTGTAGAGACTATTTTAAAAACTATTTTTATTGCATATAAAGTATTGCTTTTTTTGTATCTGCAACATTAATAATTTTCATGTAATGTGCTGTAGCCTGTTAACCTAGTTTGTTATGCAAAATACAGCATATCACATTTTCCATGTCTGATATTCGATCTGTTTGTTTATGCTATTATGTTATGAGTTATGCGTGTTATTGAAGTCACATATGGTAATATGAATGGTACGCTACCTGTGGGCTGAACCTGTGCTAGCTGAAATTAATATAGACTACTCAAAATCTGAACAGGTTCGAATTCCAGAATCGGGTCGAACCAAATTCCTAGTAAGTTAATATCTAAATAGAAATGCTGAGCAATTAAATATCGTATTTAACTGAATATTATGTATTCTTAATTAATAGCTCGTTAACATAATCAAATTGACGTGTGATTCAATATCTTCACAATATTCTACATACTATATCATTTTATATACGCCTTTTGAACGTTTAAGATAAAATTTGCAGGAGCTTATAAATAAACCAATTCTCATAAAGCTTCATTATAAACTATTAAATATTATTTCAAGATCATAAATTTATAACCAATGAAATAAAAATATACTTAAATTTCAAGTTACAATATTTAGTTAATAACATTTTTAGATTAAACCAAATTGACATGGACAAATTTACATTTACCTGCTTTAATTAAATCATAGATTTGGATTTTATTTGATATGATTTAGGACATATAAGGGATTCTGAATAACCAAAATTTCGAATTTTAGGAATTTTTCAAGCGGAGTTTCAATTAATTCCTAGAAAAACTATGTTTTATGTTAAAAATCTGCTTGTTTTCCGAATAATTTGATTAAAGGCTGATTTCCACAACAGATCTCCTTTTTTTTGGACTACCAGAAATGCGTTGCAGAACATTAAGCTCTCATGTGCGGTGGTTATCAAAATAATGGAAAGTAGAAAACAGAACATAATAATTTTTATTATTCAGGCATGGGATCTCCTTTGTTGTGTAATATAGCTCAGATTCGGCTGGAAATTGAATCATGCAAGTGATAAACAGTGATTAGAGGAGCATTGTGTCATTTTTCATAAAGATATTGTGAATGCCGCTGGAGAGATGTCGGTGGAGGATATCGAATGCGAATTGAACGCTCTACAACTTGCCACAACGGTTTGATTATATTGCGGTCGGTGGACTGTGCGGTTCACTTAATCCTCTTGTAAATCAAACCAAGATTCCACAAGTTCCGATGCATGAATAGTATCATTAGCATCCAGGAAAGTTTCATCTCCTGCAGGAAACAAAGCTCAATCATAGGATGGATCATTTTAGTTAACACGTCTTTATATTTCTCCCCTGTGATCTTTTCTTTCGCGCTTACTATCAGGCTAGTAGAAAAAAAAAGCACGGTTGTGCATTCATGGCAGATCCATCTTCATTACGACTGGAAAAAGACAATCACGATCATACGCTTGTGCATGTGTCCTTCAATCTATCTGCCTTGTTATAGATAAAAATTAAATATTCCAATTATCATATAACTTGTTCCTCTTATCAATCTTTCTGGTGTTGTGATTATGTTATCATTGTAAACAATGTTTGACATTAATAAGTAGTTTGGTAATTGTTGCTCTGCTCTAAATTCTCTGTTCAGGTATGCACCTCCTACCTGTAATTATTAAAACTGGACAATCCAAATATTGATTAAATCTCAGATCTTACACAGTCCAGATCTGCATTCACTTTGGCTGTTATTTTCTTTTTAGTCGTTGAAATTGGCTTCAATGCCAGTTGATATCTCTCATCAACGTCCCCTTTTGTCCCTTATTTTGCTTGTAGAGTATGTTTTGACTCGCTGTAGGTACACTGTCATGGCTATTGACGCCATACCTCTAAAAATGCCTTCAATTAGGGATGCTTTGGTCACTGTTTCTGCAGCTAGTTAGACTCGTACAATATGGCCTCTTTGAAAGATTGTGAAGTCTAGCATTTTTTTTTGTTTGTTTAGGCAAAAATCTAAGACATATAGCGCTTCACTAAAGCTACTTCAATGATATATACTTTCTATATTTAAAAAAACCTTGATAAAGAAGTTTCTATTTTAATACTTATGAAGAGCAATCTTAAAAATCGATTTATTGAAAATTGTTTAAATCTTGCAAATTACCTTTACCTTTAACTTTTAAATATTTAATGACTGCGATAGTATAATAGTTTTCATTAGAAAATACATGAAAATTGTGATGGGTAGCCCTGAATAAATGTATCTTACTTTCCCCTTGGATAGGTAATTAATCTAGTTTAAAAATAAATTTGCGCGTGTTACATTCAGAAGGATGATCACGCAATTTAATTCATAGAATTCTCTGAAGTGTCAGTTATTGCTTCATTTGAAAAATACTTAAAATTATTTCAAATAATATTTGAATAACAATCTGTGTTTTAAATATAGCATGTAAATGCACATATTTGATATATTTTATACTTGTGTGGACTTTCAGTTCAGGAAAAAACTCGTTATTTCTCTTTGCATTTAACATTATTAGTATTTAATTCTAATTTAGTCATTATTGAGACATGATGCAAATGTTTTATTTAAATTGTTTGAGTTAATGATCTGAAATAAAATATATATGAATTGTTTTAGAACAATTGTCTAAGAATTTCATTAAATTAAATTGATACAATATAATATGAAATGGAGTAGGGAAATATCAATAAATTCACAAGCATTTACTTAATTATCAGTATACTGTTATGAACTTAAATGATTAAATATAGTAAATATAGTAAAAGGGGAAAATTCAACTAAAACTTTATAGTTGTATTTGAGGTTGTATATTAATTTTCACCCCTGAAATAGAAGAACATTAAACTTTGACTGAAACCCATCGAAATATTCCATAGAAGCCATTGCAATGCATAATTTGTGTAATAGTTAAATCGGCATACGAAAAATTCATTCAACTAGAAAAAATAAAGTTTACTGTTTTCAGTGGTTTTAAATAAGGAAACTGATTAATTTAAATAGATAAATTTTGATTAATTTTTAGCCAACTATACACAATAGAAATTATTTAATGAAATTTTCATTGAAATAGAAAGATAGAAATTTCTATATAGCAAATTTAATATATCATTTTTACTACAGATATTAAAATATAATTCAATTATACAATATAATTGGACTCGGAGATAAGGCACATTTTAACCGGATTCAATATTTGTTCGTATAATTTAAATAAATTCATGTGCTAATGTAAAGCATTAGCATTTTGAAGACAATTTTGATAATATTTCATAAAATGTGTTTGAACGAAAATGTATTGTATTTGTTCTTAGGGATACTTAGGGAAAAAATTTGCAGATGTTGTATTTTTTTTTTAAATTTAAAATGTTAGTATGTTATTAAGATGAAATTTACTTGCCTTATGAGTGCATAATCATACTTTGCATGTTTCAATAAGCGATACCCTTTGCTTCAAAATAATTCATTAATTATCTGATATTTTTTACAACAGCGTTGTCAATTAAATGGTCCTTCTCAAGCATCCAAGAGATTATGCGATAGTTGACGAAACAAATTTCGGCTTCTGATCGAAATAACGAATTCATTAATTTGAAAACGGGATTGAAATCATGAGAAATTCTGTATATTGTTCCACTTTGTATTTTACTACATGTAACCCTTTACCCTATACTATAGTATTTTACCGTTTTTTAACAAATGACAATGTAATTTAGTTTATTGAATATAGGATATAAATTAATATAAGCATTCAATACTTTAATTTTATAATACTTCATATTTATTCTCTCTCCAATTTGACCATGAAAGATGAGGAAATGGACTTTTACAATAAAAGAAGTGACGGAATATTATGATACAAGACAAAGAAGTATTTAAAATAAAAAAAAATACACATTAAAATTAATTTTTAAAAATTGTTCGCTTTAGTAGTAGAAACTAGGGATCCTATTAGATGCAGAGTGGTTAGTTCACTATTCAATTCATATATTTTTGACAACTTTTCTACATTATAAAAGGAAAAATAAACCATTACTTTACAAGATATGGGAGCATATAAGGGAAATCATAAAATGTTCATTCCTCCTCTCCCCAAATAAATTTAGATTAGAGAAATTTTCACGTCTAAAAGCTACGCCGTCTTCTGTTTCCTCAAACCTACTGATATGCGAATAATGATTTTATTCAGACAGTTTCGCGTCTGAAAAAAAAACGTCTGTTTTTTTTATATATGACAAATATTTAAATATCCGAAATATATATGTTTAACTGAAACGAAAGGCAGCCAACACAAATATATCTATCTGGATTTAAAAATATAAATTTCTGATGGAAAAGCTTTAAAAGATATGTACGATAAAAGGGATGATTTTAACTTCGAAGTAATTAAACTTAGTAATTACCATTTTAATTTAAATTCAAAAATTTAAAAAAATGATTTTTACACATTATGCGAGGATTAAAAATTGTAATAACAAAATGTCCTACATTGAGGCATCAAACAATCTCATAAAAAATCTGAACTTCTTATGATTTTCGCAAAAAAACGTTTGCAGTTTAGAAGTTTTCATAATAGAAGGTTTATCTATTTTCTAACAAATATTCTATTATTTTTTCAGAAGAAAATGTAAAATTAAAAAAAAGGTATGTTGTTGCTTCTAAAGGCCCTTAAAATGGACAAACTCGCTGACTAAGCCAAGGGAGCATCTCTTGTTTTAGTAGAGCCAACTATTGCCAAGACTTCGTCTTAACTACTCACGCATCACATTCGCTTGAACAACCCCTTTTCACAGGGGTCACGTTCACGCATCCAACAGATGAGGAACCTCCATGCCTAAACCGGGACTCGAACCCAGGACGCCCAGATCACGGGGAAGAGGTACTACCCTTATTTCAGGACACCGGTATGAAAAGGTATAAAAGTAAAGGTATTCTTTATGGCTTTTTTTTTTCTCAATAGACGGCTCTGAGAACGTTCAATCTATTTCTTGTAATGATGAAGCACCAAGTTTGTAGGCTTATTCAGTTTTATCGCGGGGAAGTTTGAATTTTGTTTATTATGGTCTGTACTTGTAGGTTTATTTTCTTCATAAAAGTTATTGGGGTTTTTACTTTTAAGGGGTATGTTCTTTGCTTTTATGTTTTAATTGTTTATTGTAGCTTGGTATGATTCAATTTTTCTCTTTTATACTTTAATTGTTTTATCGTAGTTTAATTTGGTTCAATTTTGTAGTGGTCTTGCTCAGATTTGAATTTTGAAATAATATTTTGATTATTATCATTGTGTGAATTTTTAAATGTTAATTCTTATCTTCAAAATCCTCAATTTCTTTTAATTTTCGAGTCACGAGGGGTCAATGTTCGGACAAAAGTCAGATTCCTTACAGAAAAAAAATCCTTGGTTTGAATCCCTGCCTGAGAGTGACCTTGAAAAAGCCTCCAGGCTGAATTCATCATTTTTTCCTTTTTGTACCATTTTTGCAGTTACAAGTATTTATTTATAATTCGGTTAAGTTCATTTATGTTTTAGATGCAGTAGTATTAGAGCTCTCTAAGTACAATGTAGCTTTATTAGTTTTAAATCAGGAAATATTTACTTTTAATTGTTTTTCATAAAGATTGCTTTTTTTTGTTTGATAGTTTCTTCTTATACTTATAAATTATAGCTTTCATATGTGAAAAGTGCTAAATATTCAGATCACACAGAAATTCTTCAAAATATCAGTTGCAGAATTGTTATGAAATTAAGTATTAATAAGGGAGCAAAAGATTATCATATCATATTTCTATTCATTATAAAAATATAATTTATATTATTTTGTTATAATAGAATCGTTTTTTTTTTCAATAATTACTCGATGAATTAGGTCTCACAAATAAGTCCATAATTAGGGTTTTCCATTAATGTTTATTTCTATTTACTCTGCATGATTCCATCATATCTGAAAATATTGTAAAATTCATTTATAGTAATGATGAAATAAGGTATTCTGTGAAAACATAATCTAATTAGAAGCTGCCAAAAATAAATTTATTTTCTTTTAGAATAATTAATTTTTTAATAATTAGTTTTTAATTTCTGCTGTAAGCCTTGAAGTGTATGTAGATTAACACAGAATTGGATATTAAGAACACTTGGTGAAATATATTATGTAGAAGGCACTTGACCAGAATAATGACATTCTCTGCTGATATTTTATATTGTAGTTATAGCGGAATCAGTATGTTCATACAGATTTTTTTTGAGATCATAACATATATGTAGCGGTAATATTGTTTACATAACATGAATCAGAACTAATTAATTTATTTTAACGAGAATAGTTGATTCTATGAAGTGTTTTTTAAATTATCGATTTGGAGTTATAAAATTTTATATTTCTTCTGGAACAAATTTAATTGATATTTTTTATAGCATTCAAAAGTATAATTTCTATAAACACTTTTAAGCATTAGTACTGTGTTTCTTCAGAATTTTCTGTTTCTTTGAATTGAAGTGAAATTTTAACTGTCTTAAATAATATCGCATTTTAATGTCAATAGTTTTCATTTTAATGTGTAAATCCTTATAGGAGCTTTATAATACCTGGTTTATAGTACCTATTTTAAAACTGCTTTAATTGATGGGAAAAATTATATTTCATGTTGTTTCATTCAATAAAATCACTTCACAAAAAGTTATTGAATCTAATCTAACGATCTAATGGTCCTATCTGTCCTTAATTAACGAAGTAATATGAAAAAGTAAAAATACAATGGCGATCCTTAATACAATACAATAATATTTAATCCAATAATTAAGACAATACTGAAATATTTAATGCAATACAATACTTGAGGCAATACAATAATACAAAAAAGTGACAATACAAATGATCCCTTAAAATGACACTCGAGGACACGATATTATTTGCAAAATCCCTTTAAAATATAAATTTTTAAATTTCGTAAGTCGGCCAGTTTTAGGATCAAAAGAATTGATTTTTTTTTAATATGTTGCAGTGAAAATATAATTTACTAAAGATGATTGATAGAATCGAGGACGGTATAGATTTTGTAACTTTTTGTGAAATGTGTTCATTGGTTCCTGAAACATATATTAATTTTTTTTACAATTAAAAGCATTTTTCTAATTCATTTTCAAAAGTCATTTCGAAAAAAAATCTTTATCACTTTATCATAAAATGTAATTAGAAAAAATGTACAATGCATTTTATCCTTTAAATCTCTTTTCGAAAGTGAGAAAAATTAACCTCAATGAGTAATTCAATCCAGAATGTACAAATTATTTACAACAAGAATTGTAATTGCAAATAAATTGTCTATTGCTACTCCTTTATATATTCAAAGAAATTTCTTTGAATTAGAAAAAGGGATGATTTTTAGAAATTTACTTATATACATATTTATTATAGGAATCAAAAAGAATTTTGTTTTTACTGGATATATAAAAAGCGAGGGAAACACTGAATAAATGACTTGTATTCATGGCTTATAGATTAGCAACTTTTCCATGTAAATACCGAGCTATTTTTAAATTTTCGTTCTAAAAAGAATAGGGTGGTAATTTATAGCATAGAAATGTAAGAGAAATCTCATAATTTATTTCCTGACATACATATTCAGATAAAGAATAAACAAAATCATCATCATAAAATTCAAATTCTGTTCACTTTCTTTCTTTTTAAATTGAACTTTCTATCATTAGGATGTTTCTAAGTCCCTCTAAACATACTTTCTTATTAAGTACCTTCAAAGCGTTGTCTTTTCTTTAAATCTTTGACTTTAAGATGATACTTTTATGAAAGAAAATATACCCAACACCTCCCGTATATATGTCAGCTAATCATAAGCATCAATTTATAATCCTCTTCTGCTTTCAACTTCACCCTCAAGACGACAAGAACAAGGGGCTAGATAACAAATATCGTGTCGGGGGATTTCTTACAAACCCTTTTCCCAGTCATTAGCTTCGTCTTCCTCTTTTATCATTCTTTTCTGGGCGTCAGATAAATGAAATGCCGATCCCTTTCGCTTTCTCTCTCTGGGCGTCTTAAGATAAAACTAAAAGGTGAATGAGTTTGTACATCACTGGCAATAAATAAAAGGAGTGGAATCTGCAATCTTCAGGCGCTTTCAATGTGTCTCGTTGACAGAGGAATTTTTATCAATGACTATAAAAGTGATTAATTTTCAATTTGAAACACTTTCTTGATGTGTGAAAGCAGAGCAGCGTTCTTATTTTTTATTTATATATTATTTTTTTTAATGGAACAAAGATTTTCTCTGTGTTAAATGATAAAGAATAAATCTTAGTTTAAATTAGTTTTAAAATTGTAAGCTGTGTTTCGAATTTTCATGCGCTGGATATAGTTCTTTTTTCTTAAAATCGTTTTTGCCCTAGGTTCAAAAATAAATTTTAATACTATTTCTAGGAGTTATATTTGGAATACGTTTTTAGTTTCTAATCTAAAAAAATAATCATTTCGAGGTGTCTTCCCAAAACTTTCTTGAATATTCTTTAATAAAGTTGTTATACCAGACTTTGCCTTACATGGGATTGGCGTACAATAGTTACGAAATATTAACCTTTTGTATGAATTTTTCATTTTTTCTTAATCTACCATATCATCCTTGGTGAAAGTTTTGACGTTTAATCTTTGTCATACAGTCAACAGTATCCAAAAAAATTCAATTTTGGTTTCAGACGCGTTCTTTTTAACCAATTGAAACAAAAACAAAAAAAAATGACGTAAATCTATACTTAAAGTCAAAAAATCAAGTACCAAATTTAACGTATATAAATAATTGCATTTTTAAGTTACCGCATTCACATGTTTCGGAAAATACAGACCAGCAGGCGATCAATCTTTTCGTGGATTTAGCTCAACATTTGGCAAGCGTCTATATTAAAGATGTTAAATCTGTGAACCGAATTTCATTTTTCTCATTCTCTTCCTTTTGTTGTTATTTTGTTAACTTATATTCGAACAACCAGGCAGAAAGACTTCTTTTAGACAGATTTTATTCATAATTTGATAAACCAAAAAAATAATATGCAAATTTAGTGTAAAGTCCGTATGCAAATTTTCATCCGATTTGCTCAAAGCCCTTGTGAGTTATCTTTGTCACAGATAGAGAGACGTCAATTTTTCAAAAATGTGTTGTTGTTTTTTAACTCAGGAAGATCTAAAACGTGGAGATTCCTCAAAATCTCGAAGAATTTTTGGCTATTTCTAAATTTTCTCTATATTTCGTATAGAAGAATATATTGCAATCACGAGAAATTTCTAACTCAAGATTTTGATAAGAATCTACCTTAGAGTTTCAAAAACGTTTCTAGAGTTATAACTCTATCTGTGAAATGATAAAAAAAAATAATCGCTTTGAGTAAAATGGATGAAATTTAGTATATGGTTTTTGCTGTAAGTTTTGCGTATTCCAGTCAAATTTTGAAGAAGATCCATTCAGATGTCTCTTTGTCCGAGTATAAATTATCATCTAGAGCTAGATTTATAAAATTTCGTACTCAGATTGATGAATTAAAACAAAGATATGTATCAAAATTGAAGCCGAATCTGTCAAAAGGATTGATTGGTGTATCGGTCTGTTCTTTCATAAGCATGTCAATGTAAAACAACACATAAAAACCATTATATTATAAAATCCACTTTCATTATGATAATATTGTCATGAATATAACTGGTAACTTTGGAAATTAAAGATTTCTATTTAAGAAATCTTTCTATATATATTTTTTTTGCGAAAAAAGAAATATATTTAATAAATCCAGAAAATGGAATATAACCATAGAGCGAATTTATTTTTCGGAAAATTCTAAAGAAAAAGTATCTGGATCTTTCGTCTCGCTTCTTATATTTCAACAGTTCTCTAGTACCGAAATCGAATAGAAAACAAGAAAATATTTTTCATCAATAAGCTCACTCTGTTGACCATGTGCTAACTGCTGTCGGTTTGAATCGCTTTACTTCAGGCGATGAAAAGGCGTTGAACAAAAGGAATGGGGAATCTGCGAAGAGCTGCAAACAAAGTAGCCCACATCTGGTTTCCTGTCACGTTGTTTATACGCCAGCCTTCGACTGTGAAATATGTTACAGAAACGAAGAAAGGCGTTCTCACTTCAAATGGACAAATCTATACATTTCGTGAGTCACGTAGCAAAAAACAAAAACAAAAAATATCTTGTCAAAAAATTAAAATACAGAAATTAATTAAAATGATTTTACCTCAAACTGATTTTGCCTTTGAAAAACTTGAAAGGTGTAGAGTTTGTTATAGACAATGCAATCATAATAAATACTTTAAACTTGCAAAAAACGTTTGTTCAAAAAAAATCCACTGATTGTTTTTTAAAGTATTTTAAAGAAAAGAAACTGATAAATCGTTTCATTATTTGGGTTAATTAATATTTATTTTGATTTCTGTTAGCTGATTGCAAATGAATGTTTGATTGATATTCCGTTATCTTGAAATTTGTGCAAGCATTATTGAAGCGATGTACGGATAATAGTTATAAATTTTTGTTATCTGAAAGCAATTAAAATGGTGGCTTTCTTTGTAATTTATTGGTTTTATTATTCTCATATACGAAGTATATAAAAAGAATATCAGAATCGTCAAGGAATTCGAACTTAAATGTTGAAAAATCATCGTGCTTCAGACTTGGAGTTTATTTATTTATTTATTTTTGAAATTATATCTGTCTGTAAAAAAAAATTCACCAACTTGCTTTGAATTAGTCATAAGAAATTTGATATAAAAATATGTAGATTTCTATCAAATTTTGAACGAAATACATTCAGAAGGAGCTTATTTGTACGGCTGTTCGAATATATCACTATAAATACATAATGAAGAGGCCTATGCGTATAACATTCAGGATACAGATTTAACATCAAATGAAATATGATTTGTATTAAATTTGGAATCAGATCCTTCATGGGGTTGATCTTCTGCTACATAATATTTTTAATGAGATAGAAAAGCAATGACATAAATATATAAAATTTGGTATGCTATTTTGAAGGACAATTTTAATTCTAATGTAAATTATGGCTTCATCGGCCAGGGAAAAACGTCCAAAACAGATATTAAGATTTTTATCATTCATTTATTAATCACATTCCTGCAATCAATCGCCAGAGGTTGCGAGGTTATAGGCGTTTCCGCCACTATAGATCGGTAATGCATGCGGTTTATAATACTCAACTATATATTTCTTAAAGAGCACGCAAGAAAGTTTCAAGGAGATTACCTCTTTTAGTTAATACTATTTGGGCATTAAATTATGTTTTATTTCTTCATTTATAAATGAATTTTATACTGTTAAATAGCAGAAGAAAATTCCTAAAACCGTTAAGCCTTTTAAGTTATAATTCTCCTTTAACGTCTACTTTAAAAAATAGTTTGAAAAAATGGATTGAATGCATTTGGAAGTGAAAAAGTTCCTTATAAGTTACGAAAGTTATATCTTTTAATTTTGAAATAAATTAACTCCTATTTAATTGTTGTTATAATGTAATCGTCAGACAAGAATTGTCTTTCTATCTGAATATTATATAAACGGCATCTACTTCATTATATAAACGGCATTATATAAATGGCATCTATGTTAAAAATTTTATTGAAGGAAAAACTTTTTAATTGCCTATATTTAAGAAAGTACTTCTTAAATTTTATGAAATATCTCATAAAGTTTTTAAATTTTTATCTTTCACTCAGCAACTTAGCACATTTCATTTTTATCTGGTCTTATAGTTCATGAAATAGTTCATAACTGTTCATAACTTGCAAGTTGCTTAAAGGGGCGTCATAATTCTTTTTGAATTGCAATGACTGGCATTTGGTCTTCGTGACGCATTTGGTCTTCGTGTTTCCAATTAATCATGTATATCCTATTTCAAGACGTACAAATGATTTTCATCAGAATTTCATGAAAATTCTGTCATAAAGGGATGGTTAAATATATGAATTTCAACTTATTAGGAAGTCAAGCTATGCATCATTATATTTATTTAGTCATTAAAATTCTGTTTGATGAGGAATAGCAATATTAAAATCTACTTTTGAGTTGATTAGAATTTAGAAATGTATTCGAATCCTATGTTGCATGATATCCCTAGTGCTAATGCTTAATAATAGAAGATCAAAATTTTTTAAAGATAGACAAAGACAGTTCCTAAAACTCATTTTGTTCAATTTTTCCGCAATTGTTTATAAGCTACTTTTTATCAGAAATCATAGTAATATACTTACCAAAAATATCAAAAAAGGAAAACATTTTATTAGTAGAGAATGGCTAGAAAGAAGCAATTTATTTGATAAATGGCGATCTTTTTTCATTTGAACAAACAAAAATAGTTTCATTTTGTTTGGGATAATAAATGAACAAATTTATCAAGCGTTTTATATTGTATGGAATGTTTTTGTCGTTGAAAATACATTAAAAAAATTATGAGCTTATAATGCTATGTACAAAAATATCTATTTTCCCATATATGTTCTTATTAATTGAAGTTTAAAAATAATCATAAATCGTGAGTTATATTTTATCTGAGAGAAAAAATTTTCAAATGCGCATAATTATTTCTTTAGCTAAATTTCATTCAGTAATTGATTTTCATATATAAGAATATATATATATATATATATATATATATATATTTAAAGGATATGAATTGTTCCAGGTATAATGGAGTATTTCATAACATTTAAACATCTGTACGCATAAGGAATTTAAATCAAAACTAATTAATTCATTAAATAATGATAACTAATGATTATGACAACTAATTAATTCATTAAATAATAACTAATGATTATGACAACTAATTAATTCATTAAATAATAACTAATGATTAAGACAACACATTAATTCATTAAATAAAAAAAATAATAAACATGATCGAGTAGATTCAATATATTTATTTCAAATAAAAGTTATGCATTTAAATAACTGATCATGTAATTAGTACATCTTTTTCTAAAGTTGTCTTCAAAAGCAACAATTTGAAGACAACTTTACGAAATTTGTTCGAAGTTGTCAAAAGTGAATTGACGGCCTCCACACCGCATTGCTTGCTGTCTTTCAAATTCAAATGCTTTGGAAGTAATAAGTCACTTAATCAAATTTTCAGATATATTGAAAATGCTTCTTTTTCAAATAAGTAATAGTATGTAATTTTTATGAAATTTAAATTACAAAGTTAGCTAAAGTTAAACTTCAGGTTAGAAATAATATATATATATATTACAATACTATGAAGTATTAAGGAATACATTTTATGGGAAAAAATCCTATGGAAAACGTATTCTTGAATACAATCTTTCAATTAAATAACTCACTCATATAAAAATCAATTTCGATAACTTTTTCTTGAAGTTTAGAATCAAATGACAATAAATTTCATATTTATTTTATTTCGCTTCATGTATTTATCCTAGATGATACTCTACATAAGTATAATATTCTGTGAAACCCTTTTCTAAATTTAATCATACAAAAAACTATCTCCATTGTTACAATTTTTTATACTAATTTTTTTTTCAGAATAATAATAAAATTGAACGTGCACATTTGATTTAAGTATTTTGTAACATGTTTACTAATTCACAAGTTTACTAATTCAATTTTCAACTTTCTACGTTTCCTAAAATAATTAATGATATAAAATACTGGTTGATATATTAATATGTTATTTAAAACATAGGAATTATTATAAGAAACGAAGCATAAATTGAAAGGAATTATTAGTTAAACCCTTTTATTTTCTTCTCCAAAATCCATAAAAAATAACAATGCAGTAATAAAACATTATATAATAATAAACTCTAAATCCAAGATTTTAATTTCTTTTGAATAAAAAAATGAAGAAGATAGTAAATTTGCATCATGGCAAATTTTTCAATGTTGAAAAAAATATACTTATATTTTTAAATTATAAATTCTATCCAAGTGATATATTTATTTTTTTACATATATTGGTATTCGTGAAAAATTATATTCTTTTCCATAATTGTGGTGATTTTCTTTTTCAGAAAATTGTCTATTATAAATTTTAAATGATCTAGTTATCAACCTATAATAATACTGGCCTTTTCTTTACTAGTGCAATTTTAGTTGCTTTATATAATTCTTTCTTTCTTCTTTTCCTTAATTAATAATGTGAAAAATTTGTGGCATCACTTGATGTTCTCGAAGCTTATATTAAAACTGCTATGTTATTTTATAGATCCTTAAATTTAAGGAGAATTATAGCATGAAATACCATATCTAATACTTGTAGTACAGAAAATAATTTACTGGAAACATTAAATTAACTGAAACAACCAGAAACGTATGATGGATATCCCGTCATACGAAAGACCAGAAGATTAAATACAAATATGTTGGGTATAGACATATAATCCCAATTAAAAAAATAATGAAGGAGATAAGTGGTATATATTCCATTTTTTAAGTCAAAATTTATTACTGTAAAAATTTTAGAAAGTTTTGTTAATTTTAAGATAACATTTGCCATATTTTAAGGTAACATTGTCATTTGTATGATAATGTTTTAACAAATATAAATTTTCAGTCTTCTTCGACAAACTGACAGAGTTATGAAGTTTTGAATGTATTGTTTTAGACAATTATAGTCTATATGAATGTCTGTCTGAAGGAAATGTCTTCAATTTTTACAGCGTTTTCATGATCCTATTGTTTGTTGGTCTAAAATAAAACAGTTCGATGCTGCATAAGAGCGAATTTCCTTGTTTAAAATATTAGTATTTATAGAGTCTTATATTAAAAATGACTAAAAGAAATAGTAAATACTAACTTATAGTAATTACAATGTAGAAAAATTAAATGCCTTTGGGAACCCAAGGCATTTATAGGTTGTGTGTTTTATAGGTTGAAAACATAAAATGTGATATACATACATATATATATATATATATATATATATATATATATATATATATATATATTGAGTCATGCCTTTTTGTCAAAAGATCTAATTAATGAAAATTCTCAGAAATATATTTATTTTTCCTTCGCATCGCATTTAAATTTAAAGGAATTAGAACTTTTAATTTTATTCTTAATGCCATAGATTATTACTATAAATATAACTAGTTTTACTATATTAATAATTCAAACCCTTGTAATTAATATTGTAATTTCATTATGTGATTTATAATTAATACTCTACAGAAATGACAATATAATGATTGAAGGACGTACCTAAAATGCAAAAATATAAGGACTGCTAGACTAAAATAACTGGTAATATTCTGTATAAAATTAAATAAAATTCACAATTGAGCAAGTTCAGTGAGATAGATAACACAATATAGTATTTCGAAAGCTATTCTAAAACGCCATTCAGACTTTGCATTGTATTTTATCTTCTTCTTGTTGATTTATTATCAACTTCAAGAACATCTATAAACGTCCAATATCTGCATAACAAACAACACAAGGAGACTTCACACTTCCACTCAAATTTCCGAATGCATGTAAAATTATGATCTATAACATCTGGTTTTCAAATGAGCTAGCTTTGAAGATAACACGGACAAGATGATATGGCTTAAAGAAGCAAATAAGTACGACCAGAATATGAATATAACAAAATGGTGAATTACTTACACTCGACTTGGAGAATAAGAGAAAAACGATCTGGAAAATTGATTTTCCATTTCTGCTTGGGAACCGGAATTAAAAACGCATTTGTGGTACGCGCCGTTCCTTGCAATTCACCATCTGACAAGCGGCATTTGTTATCATTGGACTCGGAGAAGGAATTTTTGCTTTTCACCCTTATGGAGATAAAAAAAAGTTATTTTTTCTTCTCGACCATCTCATTTATTGATTTCAAATGAAACTCGGTAGTCGATTGAAATTTAACACGCATGGAATGACTGCTTCTTGTGTATTTTAGAGAAAGTGGTAGATGTTCTGTTTGCTTAAGCTTACTTAAATTGAAAGTGATGTCTCTGTGGTATTGTCTTTATTGAAACAGGAGCTTCAATATAAATGGTTGACACAAACATTTATTGTACGAAGGAAATATGTAAAACATGAATAATGATAAGAAGTAATGTCAGAGTTAATTTTTGTTTGAACATACATTTTTAGTGCAGGAAATTATGCAATTCGTATGTCATTAAGTAATTCACGGCACCATGTGTACCGCTATGTCTAAAATCTAATTACCTGGGGACATAGTTTTAACTTTCTATTCTTATAGTAATTATCATGTTCTTTAAGACAGAATTTATTTCTAAATATGTAGTATGTAAACTTAATTCTTGCCTCCTTATATGTATATTATTTTTCCTTATATTATAGCTACCTCAGATTTAATTTTAATAATTCAGCTAAAACGTGAAATGTTTCATTTTCTTCCCAGTCAATATTGTAATGAATTTTATATGTTATTGATTCCATAATATAAAAGCTGAATATTTCGTTTCACACTAAAGCATATGGAAAGCTCTTTGAACTGACATTTCTGATTCAACTATTGTATGGGTTAAACTATCCAAATGACTATTTCTTTTCTAAATATCCACAGAAACTTTTCATCTCTCAAAGAATCAATTGAAAAAAATCAGCAAACGCAGGAAATGTTTGCTGCTTCTTTCAATTATTACTGCCACCACTGAGATCAAATTGTGGATTAAATTATCTAACAATACATTATCAGTCTTATTTTATATTAATTCAATGCTTGCTACATTACAGATATTTAGTTTCGCCTATGCTGTAACTATCTATGTGTTGCTATAGACTTCGAAAAATACTAAAATTAAATCTTGTTTTATCTTTTAACAATACAAACACACCTTGAATAAAACAAGTCTTCTTTTAACTACCAGCACTGATAATTAAATGATATAGTAAATGTTCTGCTTAAAAAACCGTTCAAGTCAATCTTTTTTGCGAAGTTCATTAAATTTTGTCTTAAAGAAAAAATTTGAGCTGAATTTGAAATTATATTTAAGGCAATGATGGATTTATTTTTTTCATTTATGAACTGAATTTTGGAACTAGCAGCTAAATTAGAAGTTATTCAATATTCTTGCTTTTATCTTAGGAATTTTTGGTCAGATATTCTAAAGTTTTTATATATGCATTACCTAAAGGGATAATACTAATCCTTATGGAATATAAACTCGCATCCGATAACGATAAATTTTTATCTTCATGTGTTTATTTAATTTTTATATATTTTTTCTTTATCTGTTTATGTATTATTTATTTGTTTTATTCTTTAAACACTACTATCACTTTTAAACTTCAGTCACGTTATATTTTTTTAATAATTTATAACTATCAAATCCACGATTTATAAATTATTTTTTACATGTAAATTTTGTTATATATTTTATACTTTTATGAGTTATAAGATATGATGAATCTGTAAGTGTTTGAAGAATTTACTTGATTCGTTTTATACGTGCTGGTTTTCGCCCAGCTGTTTGTAAATTGTCCGCATATCCATTTGGATCGGTTGTATTTCTTATCTTGAATATCCTAGACCGAATTTTACTATCATTTAGAATCCAATATTTTGATCTCTCATGGAATATATTAATTGTTCATTTATAACTTAGATGAGAAAATAAAAATGTCATTTAATTAACTTAAAGAATTATAAAGGTACATGTCACAACTATTAAGCAGTTCATATAAATGGCGATGCATTAACATACCGTGTATGCTACAAATTATTTTTTTTAAATCACAAAGTGTTAATTTTCTTTTATATAATTATATCAGTGAATAAAAACATAATATATTGTAAAAACATTTTTTTTCTGAACAGTACTAATTTTAATTAAAATAATTAAATAATTTAAACGTAATTAATTGAATTAACTGAATAAAATAATTTTAAAGCCAGCTATCGACATATTTTTATAAATATTTCGATTTCAAGTTTCTATTCCTTAAATTTTGTTCGAAGATTTCCAAATATTGCTTTTGATTTAATGATTTTGAAGCTGCCTTATCCGAAAAAAAGATTTTCATCAATAATTGATCTTAAATTATCTTTATTACTAAACTAACTTCAACAAGCAAATTCTAAAATTTTGATATATGGAACCTCTTCATTTGAGAAAAATTCTTTAGTTGTATAGGATAGAAATTACAGTTGTCAAAACTAATTAAATTCATTTCCAAAACAGTAAATATCTGCAATTGTTCAGGATTCTTTGCGATTTTAAGTCAAAGCAGAGTCTTGTAAAAGTCCAAAATATAAAGATCTTGCTAATGAGATATTTTAGATATTCTTCAATTTGAAATGCTTGTAACTTTCCATTTCGAACACTTTGAAATACAGGGTTAACTAGAAATGAGTTTTCCACTTCAGAAAGCTTTAATATGCATTATATTGGTCCAACAGTGATAAGATTTGAAATGCAGGTAATTCAAATGATATATTCGACATTTCTTAAATAAAAAAAAAAATAGCAGAATCAAAATTCACCAATAGATGGCGATATAAATTTAATTTTATTTATTTACATATTTTTAAAATGCACACTTTATAAGCGTTTCAGCGCATTCTTCGGATAAATGCGTATTATACGATATTTTATTCTTGAGATCCTGTTTAGCTAGAGAGTTTTATCCTAGAAATACTCTCGCTACCAGAAACAAACTTTCATCCAGAAGAAGGGACACTGTGGTGAGGTTTAACGTCTACCTTCAACATGACTTTTATTTTTCTTAAGAGGTAGCTGCAAATTGAATCCAAATCTGCTATGTCATAGGAAAAGGGTGGTATAGTATGCTGGGAGATTTTGTGATCCCACTACTTTAAACCGCATCATTGCCTTCAAAATATTGTTTTCATGCAAGATGCCTCACTTCTTCCCATTCTTCATTGCTTAAAGCAATTTTTAATAAGCATTTCGTAGATGCACGGATGATCAGTCGATGTTTTCGAATCCTCGTTGACAGGAAATACACATTTAATACTTCGGTTTTAGAATTTCCTGAAGGAAAATGTCTACCGCCGAAGGCCAACATCTGTACTAGATATGAAGGACACTATTCGGCTCTATATATTTGATGTTCAGGAAGACTTACTCCGATCATTTGTAGAAAAAAAAATTGGTCTGCGATTAGGTCAAATTATTGAATAGGAATGGATTTTGGCAGTTTTAATTCTATTTTTAATACATATTTTTAACATTTCTCAAACATTAAGTGTTTTTATGTTGATCACATTGCCATCTATCAGCAGGATTTCGCTCTAATTATTTTTATCTAACAAATAAGTGTTTCTTGTGAATTATCTGTAGTCTGAATTTTATTTCGTTTGCAAGGCATTCTACAGGCAATTTTTGTGGGAAATTTATTTCTTGATAAGCTTGTTTAAGTATAATTATAAGAAAAAATATGATTTTTAGAAAAAAAATAATAGTCCTGCTATTTTGCACTTTTGGCGTCTAAGAATATGTTTTACTTATAATAAGTCAAAATCTTTAGGTTTAACATAAGATAGCAATTTTTCTGTAATAAACCTAATTAATGTAGTTGCCATTTATACACATAGGATCAAATAAGTACCATTCTTTTTGTAATTACCTACATTCATCAAAATGGTATCAGTTTTAAATTTGGATAGTTCAATTTATATACAGCTAATAAAGTGTAGATATTATTTATAAATAATTACAGTTGAATATTGAAGTAAAATGTTTCATTCATTATATAAAGCATCTATTGTATATAAATAATGTATATTGTGTATGTATGCAAATAATGCATTGTATGAAAGATAGAGAAAACAGTAAAATATCCTCCTACTTAGTTATTACAAATAGTATTTTTTTATACAACTGTTTTCAGTAATTAAAATTTGAACGCTAGCGAATACATGTACAATATCTTTTCTTAAATTAATAAAATACAGAAATAAAATTCTATTCTAATATAACAATTGTAGGGAGGCAACGGACACTATCAGGTATTTTTGCAATTTATTGTATTGAGAGTTATGGTTTCTTTTGCATATATATATATATATATATATATATATATATATATATATATATATATATATATATATATATATATATATATATATACAAAAGTATAAAAATCAAGTTAATAGGAAAAACAAATAAACCCAATAAAAAATATGAAATAAAAGAATCCGACCTGAAGACTTTTTCAAGGGTCACCCTCAGGCAGGCATTAAAAAAAATGGATTTTTTTCTGTTAAGGAAAATCAGACAATTAAGTCTAATAATGATTCCTTCGTGACCCGAAAATCCCCTGAAATTAGGCCCAAGAGATATACCATTTTAACAGAAAGGAAAACACAAAACGACAAATTAGAAGAAAAACCACTAATAAGTAAAAATACAATAACAATAAAAACCAATAAACCATAAAATAACACTAAAGAAAAAAAAACACTAAAGAAAAAACAAAAAGGCAAGAACATACCTTCAACAGACAAGGAAAATTTTAAGCTATCGATTGTGATTCCCGCTTATTAAAAAAACAAAGCTAACGGTAATTTAGGTAAAAATTGTAAGCTCCCAGCGCCACCTATTGAGTGATATAATATGCAAGGAAAGTTCTATTTTTTATTTTAGCCAAAGGATTAATCCCAAACCATACCTTGTTTAATTAAAAAATTGACATTACAGTAATTTTTAGAAAATTCATTTTTAATTAAATTATTAATGAGGTTGTTTGATGCTTCAATATAGGAATTTTTATTATTGCAAACCCTTTTTATCCTGTTAACTTGTGAGAAAATTAGATTTTTGAAAATTTTAGAGTTTAGATTGGAATGGTAGTTACATAGTTTTGTTATTTTGAAGTTGAATTCATCCCTTTTATCGTATATACCAACTATTGTTTTATCATTATCAATTTCGATTTTTAAATCCAGAAAGGTAGCCTCAAGTTGATTTTTATTCGTTTCTGTTAGAGTTAAATCTTTTGGATAGCAATTAATTACAATATTAGTATTGTCGAAGTTAATCAAAAGTAGGTCATCAATATATCTCCACCCGTTTATTAAATTATATTTCATAACTTTTTCTCATAGTAATGTAGAAAAATATTAGCTAAAGCACTTGAGAAAGCTGTTCCCATTGGAATGCCCTTAACTTGTTTATAAAAATTAATACCATTAAAAACGTAATTTTCAGTAATATTAAAATTACATAACTCAAGCCAGTTATTTTTAGGAATGATATTTTCATTTAAATATTCGTCATAGATAAAAGTGCAGACTTTTATTAATTTTTCATGAGGTAGATTAGTGTATAAATTTTCGAAATCAAAAGTATTAAGTTTATTAATGTTGTTATCTTTAAGAAAATCCAGAATTTCTTTGTTACTAGTTACTACTTATATATATATATATATATATATATATATATATATATATATATAATATCAGTATACAAGTATCTTTACAAAGTTCTTTAAAGCAAATATATATATTTTTAAATAACATTTTATATTGTTTAAAAATTATATAACATTTGTTTTAAGTAATTATTATAGTTGTTCCCTTTTTCGAGTAAAACATACAACTCAGTAGAGAACTCGGAATAAATATATAATTAGAATAAAAATCGGAAATAATTTTTAATTTCATTAATTTTTTTTATACACGTGCATTTAATTTTTATAATAATCTTGTATTTTTATCAGTTAAAATTGATTTTTAACTATGCATAGAAAATGAAATATAAAGCGCATACATGCTTTGTTATTTGATATTTAACATACACTAAATATATAATGGATTATTTTTTTAAACTCTTTCCAGAATTATATGCATGGATCATTTCTAAAATATTGAAATCTGAGAAATACTTCATTTTGAGCAAAATTCCTTAAAAATATACTTACGCCACTAAAGCCATTAAATATTCATTTCACTAATCAATAAATTTTTTACCATATTTAAGTCGCATAAAAGCATTAATTTTTCAAGTTTAGAAATTTAATTATTTAATCAAACTAATGTTTCTGTATTATCAAATAAAAAAAAGATATTTTCTAATTTATCGTGTACTAATCAAACTCAGCATTCTTATTATGAGTAGACAACCTCAAAAAAAAAAAAAAATGGGCTAGATCATACATTTTTATGGAAACCTCGAAATTACTATGATGGACAAAATGCATAATTTACTAGATTGTTTTATAAGTTCGAATTGTAAAAATGTATATTGAACAATTTGATAATAAGCATTTTAATTTAATTATGTTGAATATATTTCATATGTCGTTTTGTTTGATTATAATAGAATTGGTTATTATATTTTCTTGATTTAAAAATATTAAACAAGAATGAAAAATCTATTATAATCATTATCTAAATTTATATAAAAAATGCCAATAACTTTCAAGGGAGGAGAAAATATCTATTTTGATTGAGTATTCTTATGGTAAATATATACAGAAATATTTACTGTACACAATATTTTAGAATAATAATAAAAAATGAAGGCATTTAAGATTAACCATTTCTGTTGCAATAAAAAGAACGATACATTGAAAGTAATTTCTTTTAAAATAATAAATATTTACATACATTTTAATTAAAAGATTATATTTTCCACGATGCTTCTTTTAAAGAACTTAATTATCAATACTATTCATAGGTAAACGTGTGAGAAACCATCCCGGCATGTAATCAAGAAAGCATGTGGAGAGATGTAGAGGAGCTTTTCGAGAAAGTTTCCTAAAGTGTTCTTAATTTCGAGTGAACAAGTTGTGTTAATAACATCACTTGCCGCGTGGTTTAACAAAATTCATGTACGTGCAGACTAGAAGGAAACTTTTATAAGATGATTATTTCACGGCTCAATGATTTTCAAGATTATTTCTAGATATATTTTTCCGTCTGCTGCCCATATTAATCCTTTATTCCACTCTTTCCTCCTTTAAGTGCCTTTCTAAGTATATCTCAAAGTAATTAGAGGTCAAAAGAAAGATACCACTTTTAGAAACTGATATCTTCTAGGGAATGAAAGCTAGGTAGTATCTTTTTTTTCTGTTAATTATCAGTTTTCTTTCTCCCTGTCTGTTTATATATTTTGCGGCAAACATTTTTTCACTAATTAAATGCGAGAAATGAAAGCCTCCGTCTTATTAATAAATAAAACCGTGATCGGATGAATATGCAGAAATTAATTAATGTTTTGCGTTTAGATGATTTTTATTAATGTATTCTACCTTTCGGCAAATACATTTTTTTGTTTGAAAAAAGACTAGTTCTTGAATCAGGTTTCTTTTTCAATACTTAAAAAAAGATTTTTCTAGAAGTCATTAATTATATTTTTTTTCTGTTTTTGTGGTTTTCGACAAAGCTACTGCGTCATTTAAATAAATGGTTTGGAAGATTTGTTTCTCGTATTGATATTTCTTCCATAAAAGCAGTAATGAAAATGAGATGCATTAAAACCCTCTAGAAAAATATTGCAAATGTAAGAAGTTGATGTTAAGCTTCTCATCAGATGCTAATGCCATCGCAGATTAAAGTTACTTTCTCATAATTTTCCCGTTTTCTTCCTCAAAATTATGAAAGATTGCTGCAATCATTTATATTTTTGCAATCATTTCTTTTATATTGTGAATGGAAATTTCTGATAGGAAAATTCCAATTTTTTATTATAAGCATAATATTAGGATAGTTTCAGAAAGCTTTATGTTTATATTAGATTTTTGCAAATATATAATTTAAATAACTAGAAAATGTTTAAGAGACATTAGAAAATTTATTTAATTGAAAAATAGTATTTTAAATATAAGGTATAAATAATAGTAGGTAGGTAGTAGGTATAGGTAATAATAAATAGTAGGTATAAACTATACAGGAAAGCAAATACAAATTTACGCATTAAGAAAATAAAACAAGAACAAAACATTAGAAAGAATAGTTATAAAATATTACTAAATTGACAATGGCAGAGAATGTATAATAAAAATAGCAATATAGTTCTAGTTTTTAAAAAGAAGAAATAATGTTTTTCATTTACATTATTATTTATATATCTGATATTATGGCATCTAATGTTTTTGGCACTATTCGTAAATTATTATTTAATTCGTTTCATTTTCTACTTAATTTCCTCCTATAGTCCTGATTGTAGTCACGAAATTTAAACACTTTTCAGAGATTTCTTCCTTCTTCAATCATCATATCATATCTTTATGTGAAATCTGATATTATTGAAATGTAAAAGAATTAAATGTGAAAGTAATAAGTAATAAAGTTAATTGTATAAGGTTTAACTATACCAGTTAATAGTTACTCTTTAATCAGTAGTATCTGGGTATATTTAAAACACGATGCCTCGAAAAGAGATGAAAAATGCTGATACTTTTTGTTACATCAATAGTGAACTCAAGCTTGGTTCTCAATGTTGGAACATCACTTGATTTTAAAAAACAGCTACAAATAATTCAATGAATATAAATTTGATGATTAGGTTAAAGTGTGCTCTCCAAAAAATTTTATAAATAATCATTTAAAAATGTTCTTCATTTGTGTGTGTATGAAAATAATTATTCCATGTAATTTAGATTTTTGATTTTCAACATTTTCTTACTGAATTTTTTTCCTAATAAGTATGAATTTGTAATCAAAAGGAGTGTAACAATTGATCCCTTTTGATCATCCTGTTTAACGAGATATTAACCAAAGAAATGGAATCCGTCAATGTACAGACTTTTGCTGAATGTTATGTCTGAAAAGCTGAAATTTCCTAAACATGTTGTAAAGAAATATTATACAAGCCATTAATTTCCTGATTATATTGTGCAATTCTATTTACATCCTATTATAATCTGTATATTTTCTGTAGGCGGTTCAAGGTCATATTTCTACCGCGTTACTGGTACCAAGCAACCAATAATGATGTAGAAAGTGTGACCTTGAACCACCTACAGAAAATACAGACTATAGTTAGAAACAAATGTGTTTTTCAGATCTGATGATTATCCATACTGCTATTTTATTACAAGTAGTATGTATGACATCTTATATATGATCGTGGTTTATTTAAATAATAATTAATATATAAATAAATTTGAGGTAACGAAAGATTTCATTTCATTTTCCAGGTCAGCAAATGAAGGTTATTAGAACTCAATTTTTTTTATTCTGAAATGAAATTAGTAAGTTAGAATAATTTGCAGAGTAAGAATATATTTTAAATTTTACGTGTATGCATTTTTTTTGTTTGGTTTTGGTCATTAAATTTGTATTTCACATTAGTAAGATTCGAAGAAGCTAAGAATCCGATATTACAGTCTGATACATCGGATTCTTACAGTCATCTAAGATAACAATCAGGGTTCGCACAATCTGTTTAAATGAATGAATTCATGGGAGTCCTGCAAAGTTTATTTTTCAATCACTATATGAGTGATGATTAGTGGCCATATGTGTTTCATTACACTAAGAGTAGGTGAAACGTTGATAGTTCACTTATATTACACAGAGAAAGAAATCGGAAAATATGGCAAACATGCTGCTTAATTCAAGCCTACTTATTTCTTTTTATCATACACGTTTGGGAATAAGGAAATAAACTGAACACACGTTTAACAGAGAAATGGCTCTATAACTTAGTTAACATTAAATTATAGTTATTACGTAAGCCTAATAGAAAATCATTTGTCCTTAAAGCATCACATTTTGGCATCATTTAACTTTAAAATAGAATGGCAACGTATTAAATAAAGGTAAGATGCAAGATTAAAAAGTATAGAAATGGCTAATAAAAAAACAGTTTTAAAAAGGCAAGGTTATCAGTGTACTAAAAAGAAGTAAAAACTTCGAAAGAATGTTGAGTTCAAAGAAAAAGTCATAAAAAGTGTAGATTGTTCATATGGATGCTCTAATCAATTAAAATTTTAATGAGATTCATAATTCATTTTACGATCCTGGTTGAATGCTTCGTAATATTTTTCTTATCTCATTTATTGATGCTTAGTTTTCTTATCACGTCGTATGCACCGACGCATTGTTATTCAATAAAACGCATTACTGAATAAAAAGACTTCTAAACAAATAAAGAAAAAGATTTTACTCCGTTTATTTCCTCATCTACAATGTGTAGAGAAATTATTGTAATCGTCAAAAAATTCTAACACAAAATTCTGACGAAACTTTAGTCTCGGACCTTCCTGAGTTCGAAAAAAGCCTTTTTATAATTTTCTGTCTGTCAATATAATAGCTTTAAAACGCTTCTTTGAGCTAGACAAATGAAATTGGCGAATAGAATTTGCACTATATTTGGAAATTTCCGTCAAATTGTAAATGAAATCCATTTAGAGGAAGTCTCCCTATTCGGATGCCAAGTATAAAGGAATTCAATAACTAAAACGGAAAGAACTAGATAAATAAAATTTAGAACATGTGTAGCATCACAGATATACATCGTTTTCAATCTGTCAAAGGATTTGCAGTCTGTCGCACTGCATTTTCTCATGCATGTCAACGCAATAACATATAAATCCAATAATTTAAATGAATGGAAATTAATTATGTAACTTTTACGGTATAGTCGTATTCTAAGTCCAATTGAGGTTAGGTAGAATAAAAGCGCCAAAATAAATCTTTGCATGGTAGATTCCGTAAAAATGCAGGATTCACACTAAAGTCTATATTTGTTTACGATTTTTCACAGAAGCCACGCAGTGTATTCTGGACTTACCCAATGTCCATAAGGTTTTACGGGGTTGAGAAGATGAAAAATTTACTGGGAAGTATACATGAAAGTTTCGGGTAGAACATTCCCCTTGGTTGGCAAGCTATTCCAGATTCTTCAGCAAGATCTAGGTTAAATCATTTGCGATTTCATTACTAGGAACTTTTGTTAATGTTCGGAATATAAATTGTAAATTGCTGATTCTCTTGTTGAAGCTAAGCTCAACAAACTCATTAAGATTTGCTGTTTATTGGCTACTAAATCATTTCTGATTGTAAAATTTTAATTATAATTTCCCACTTTAATAAATGTAATGTTAATTTTATCTTTAATTATTTAATTAGTTTTTATCTAATATGTAAATTCTTTTTAATTTTTGAATAAAAATATTTTGGAAATGTCCTTTATAATGTATTTTTTTTTATATTACTCAAATTTCCATTTAGTGAGGATATTGACTTCGATCATTTCATCCAATTTCAGTTTTCTCTTTTGAAATCATTTGGCAATTATTTTGCGCCCTTTTGATTTTAAAGAATGGCACTATTCTTTTTTTATTCCTTACCAATAAAATCGGATTATTACTTTCAATCTTTTTTTTTCAAATATTTTTACTTAGATACCTTAAGTTGATTAAGTGTATGATTTTTTAATATAAAATTGATTTGATTAAGTGTTTAATGCCATTTCCAAAGTTTTGAGTTTCTGATTAATACCGGGGTAAACAAAGCAAATTCTTAGATCATGATGGCATCAAAAAAGTAGAGTCCTAAACAAATAAAGACTAAAAATATATTTTAAGTAGCCGAACTTCCATTAGCTTCAGGCGATCTCTAAAATATCATGGGTACATTTTGCGTTCATTTTTAAATTCAAATGCTAATTATTTTTATTTTATCATATTAATAACGACTTTAGACGCCCTTTTTCTCCAAAAAATTGCGATGTGACAGATCAGAAGTGATTTTTTCTTCTTTATTTTATTTTTAAATTATATATATTTAAATTTTACGCGGTAGTAATAATTTAATATGAAATTTATTACAGTCTTAAAACAGTATTTTTTATGAAATGAGAAATATTTTTTATATGAAATAGGTGATACAAATACAAAAACGTAGTAATTAATTAAAAAAAATATTCGAAACATTGTCATTTTACAATCTCACCAAATAAGTTGAAGATTGTGTTACACATCTTACAATGTTGTAAGCTCAATATTATTACACAATACCGAACATTGTTGATATAAATAGCTAATCTATTATTTCTGGCAATGATACCAAGAAAAAAAAGTCATTGCAATTTTCTTCACAAGTTACCTAACTCATTGATGGTGGTGATGACCGATAAAAATGTCAAAACCAAACTTCTAAATCTACTTGATTGCCATGTTCTAACACTTCAATCTTGAAAAGCCGTTTTTTGAAAGGAACTATTTTCCACATTAGAACGTGTACTAACAAAAAGCATGTCGTTCCTATAAAGCGTATAGAAATTAGTTGCATATATTTGAGTGTTATGTCTGTGTTATTTAGTTATGTTTAGAACCAAATAATATGAAATGGAAAAACCATTGCTAGAATTCAAAAGTAAGTGAAAGCTTCGTATCTAAGAAAGAATTTTTGAATTTTATTACCTATTTTTGATGTTTCTAATTTTATTCTCAGACTGCGTAAGTTTTTAAAATCATTATTTAGATGCTTTGTTTGCAAATACATTAAAATATTATTCAAGCAAAGTGAACCGATACTATGTTACACGAAACTAATGATACAATAAAAATATGTAATCGGAAAAATAAACACTCCAAGTTGCTAAAAACGCGGGAATAGAAGATGGACTGATTGCTAATCTGCGCAAATCACTGGAAAAGCAGCTGGGGGGTTAACATTCAATAATTACATATGTTCTTATTTTATGGAAGAGTTAATATCTTTTATTTCGTGATTATTTTAAAATTTATGATACAAATATAATTTTCATAATTTGTTTTTAAAATACTGTAATTATGGCTTATTCATTTGTTAATGTTTTTAAATTTTGCTGTAATATAAGCTAGCTGCTTTTGACAACGGTTAATTCGCCGGAAATATTCGATAAGTGAAATATAAATTCAGTCATTTGTATGTAATTAAATCTTAACGACTTCATAAACAAAGTACTTATGTTTCAAAATTTAATAGGCACGTTATTCATGCTACTTTAGAAGTCTTATACAATTTTGTTCATTTAATATAAGTTTTCCTAATTTTTCTTTTATTTCATCAAGCATTTCAAGCTCAAATTTGTAAGAGCAGCAAATAAATTTTAACAAATTTCTTAACTCTCTTGATAAATGAAATACATTCGAAGAAAATATAAAATTATGAATAAAAGGGCATAAAGAATAATAATTTGTACTGAAGGTTTGGATGTACAATAAAATGTAATTAGCAATTAACATATTGTAAAAGTTATATGTACATCGATAAGAAAGCAAAGAGGGGTAATGTAAACGAATTAAAAAAATACGTATTTTTTAAAATAATCACTGCATGTACTTGAAATTAAATGTTAGATTTGTTAACACAATGCTCAAAAATTATTGAAAGCCTAATTTAAAAGAAGCATATTTAATATGAAAATAGTCAACTTTTCATTGATTGAGAGTCAACAATGCTAGAAGGATTCATAGAGGTCTGAAACATGGAAATTCCTCAAAATTTCGAGTTTTTTTATTTACATTTGTTATCTTTGCATACTTCGAATACAAGAAATTGAAAACCAACATAAAATATTAGTAGCAACAATGAAGGGAGTTAAGGTTTCATTAACAACAATGAAACCGTTGTTGTGAAATATAGTAAATTTTTAAAAAGTTAATTTAACTTCCTTCAAATTCTTTAGTCTAGTTTAAGTTCAAAATCTTGCTGGTTATTTCGTAGATGGTATGCGCATGTCTAATAAAATGAATTATAAGTATATACCATAAGAAGTTTATAAAAATCGTATTGACCTAAATAAATATAAGAGTAGAATATGTAATTTTAGAAAGTTTATCATTTTTTCTGAATGAATTATCTTTACAGTGAATGTAAAATCATATCAGCTCCAAAAGAGTTTTTTATCGATTCTATTTGATGTTCCACAGCTTTGATAAGGTTGATCATAAAAAAAAGTATACTTTTACAACAACTTAAAAATTTTTTTTCTTTGAATCAATTAGCTTTACAATGAAATATTAAGTTAATTTAATTTTTAGAGATTTTTTTTTACTTCTTCGGGAAAATTAGCATTATATTACTTTATTTAACAAACTGTTGAAGGTATTTAACTTTTTGTACATTTATTTCTAAGTCTTTGATTTTCTCACAACTAGGAAAAATGTAAAAAAAAAAATTAAGAACTATTATTAATTAAATTTTTGACAACTAATATGACTTTAAAACAATTTTCCAGGGTTTCTTCAGCCTCCGATTACGTTGTTTAAAATTTGTGCATTTCAATTAAGAAAATTCACCTTTCTTCTGAAAAAAAAAACAACTGCATAAATGTTAATAATTTTTTTCAATAATTAAATTAATATACTCAGTGGTTTGACAAAAAATAACTTTAAGAAACTTTATTTTCATTTGTTACTGCAAAATAATCATAAGCTGTAAAAATGTAGAAATGATAACGCTATAGATGAAACTCAGTAACAAAAAGACTTCTTATTTTGTCTTTATATCACGGATACCAAAAATATTAAAGAACGGAGAATGTAAAGAAATGCCCAGATATAAAATAAGAGAAAACTGGTATTAAATTCGAGGAAAAGTGTTTCTTTAAATTGCGTTGTTCCCAATGCATAAGAAAATGTCATATAAAAAATAATAATTACTATAAAATCTTCAACTTCAGAAACAAAAAAAAGAAATCAATATTTATAATAATTCAATAATTTTATACGATTCACAAAACAATAACGGGCTTCATTATTTTATAAATAAGTTTATCTCATTACGTTTACTTACTAATATCAGCTATTTCAATCGGTTTTCAGCAAAAATAGCTACGCAAGAAAGAAACACCTACGCAAAGTTTTGTTATTTGCACTTTCTTTTAAATGTAGGTCCGCAGTTTGCATTTTATTTCATTTCACATTTAATCTTTACTTAATAGTATATTCATAAATAATAGTATATTCATCAAAGAAAGAATAGAAAAATTACAATAGAAAATACAATATCAGTTATGTTTTTTTTTTTTTTTTACATAAGAGAACATGGTTTTGTTTTGAGATTTCAATAGCCACAAAATGCACAGGCAGAAAATTGGCAAATTATCGTATTTGAAACCTCGGTGTTTCGATTCCAAGGTTATTAGAAAATGATAAAGTAGGTTGTCACAATTGGTTGTAACTTAACACCAACAAAAAGTTACAACTTAATGCGAATGTCCGCCAAGTAGCCAATTCCTCTATCTGGCAAATGGAAATGAACTCGAAACAGCAAGAAGAGGAATCAGAAGTTACATATATTCAGTTTTTGTAACTGCCAAAAAAATCTTGGTTCGAATGATTTTGAGATGAAAAAAAACCATCGTTTTCTAAATCCTGGCCTGGAGAAAAATGAAATTAAAACTCGATTAATTTTGAGATGGTCAAAACCCATCGTTTTTCTAAATGTTGGTGAATGCGAAAAAGGAGTCATGTAAGAGCATGATGCTTTTCTGTTGGATTGATACCACACGATTAATAAAACTAATACTTTCATATAATAAACTGAAATTTCTAATAGCTGATTTCATTATTTTTATTTTATTTTGACTTTAAATTGTTTAGAATAAATACATACGCTCTTTGTTATTATAGTATTTATTTTGTTTGTGATATAGTATTGCAAGTTATTTCAATTTAATTGTCAGGATATTCCGAGTATGGACAAAATTTCTTAAACAATGTCTTACGAAAATTATTTTCTACACTGAATGATTTATTTTATACACCATAAACATCAAAAGGAAATAGTAACATCAAACAATTTTCCTCCGGAGGCTATTTTGAAAAAGAAATTTTATATTCAGGTTTTTCACTGAATATTTTTTTGTACTTTTTTCTTTACATAAAATATGCAGATTTATAACCAGTACTTGTCGATATCCCTATATTCAAGGGAGTAGCTCGGAGCTAAAAGTGAAAATAGATATTCGGTGAGCTCTTTGAAATCTTTCATCCTACAAATTTTGTATGAGGTTATTACTTTCGTTGAAAGAACAAAATAATGCTTCTCAATATAAAGAAAGCGATTTGAGAAGTTGATTCAAATTTATAATGTGCCTTATATATTCGTTAAGATTAGGTCAAATCATAAAAAATTTGCTGTATCTAATTCTACATAGAATTTCTATTCAAACCTAAATCTGTCATATTTGGGAAAATAGTTAATAATAAAAAAGATTTATGTGTCCAAAAAGTTAAATTTATTTTCCAACTGTGAAACAGAAAATGTTTTCGATGTTTGGTCGATAAAGAGTTTTAAAAGATAAATAACATGTGCAGTCATCAAGTGACCGAATTGTTAAAGTCTAATATCCACTTACTATATCAAATACAACTCAAAACTTAGCTTTTAAAATCATATAGTAATATTCATAAATAATTAGCCATATAAGAAACATATTTCCATTATCTTTACAACAAAAGAGTTGGAAAATAAAATGGAAATTTATTCTCATTATAATTAGAAGTTAGAATACAAAATGTTCAGTTTTACTTGCTTAATCATTTTAATCATTGCAGTCATGACGTGATACTATAAGTTTTGCGAACAAATGAATTGTACTTATCACAATTATCATTTTTCCCCCCAGGGCCACACCTACTTTAGGTGTGACAGGCTTCACGACCCCGAGATTATCTAGTGATCTAGTCTGCCTTCCATAATCTCCTTTTGCTGTCTGTTTTTCTTCCTTCCCTAGGCGGCAAGCGAGGGATTGGATTGGAATTTGGCGTTTTATGGAATAAAAGCCATGCGAGGAAGCTCTTCATGAGAAGTTGTTGCCGCTCTGTTTGTTTCTTGCTTCTCATGGACATCCAAAACCCCACGTGTTGGTCGTGCGTGGCGACCCATTAGACGGGTGGTACATTTCCGTTAAACCTAGTCTGCCGGTATCCTAGACGGATCACTGGGCTGTTCAAGAGGATCAAGCGAAGGGTTCACACCTTGGGGTTGGCGTGAAGGGTGGTCACTGTCTCCGGGGGGGACACAGGCTAGCCTCAAAGTATACCCCGAGGGTGTAAAAATCCACATTCGGTATTTGCCCTTCCTTATTTGACTACGTGGTGGGCGGTGCCGTAGGGCATGAATTACCCTTAATATCATATGCGTAGAAAATACTACTATAGCACACGAAAATTCTGAAAAAACCCGAACTATTCAATGACTAATTTCGTCTCTTGGAACTGTCGTGATTTCAGAAAAAAAATGACGATATTATATCAATTATAACTCCCATCTGGTTTGTTTTGCTCTTCAAGAGACATTTTTAAACCTTGTAGTTTCTGAAAAATTGCGCGGGTACAACTATGTGCGAAAATATTTTGACAATGGAACATCCGCTCCATCAGGCGGTGTTTGCATTCCGACATCCAATCTGTATCCCGCACTACTGTTTCTTTGCACACTAATTTACAGGCCGTGTCTGTGCAAGTGCATACATGGACATTGATTACAGTTTATTGTCTGTATTTAACACCTCATACTAATATATGCCAAGACGACCTTAATACAGGGTGTTTATTTAGTCCCGGACCCATTTTGATGTTTAATAACTCATAAAATAATAAAGATATAAACAAACTTATGGCATTTATTGATGGAATAACTCAAATATTTTTCTTTTCAGGTTTGAATATTTTTACTTTTGTAAATATCGTCTGCGCGTGTGGTTAATTTCAGATAATTTCATTTTCCAGTCTAAATATCTAAATGTGTTCTAAATATATAAAGTCTAAAATTGTTCAAGTTTGAGAACCGAACGATAGGCCTAGGAGGATGGCCTTTGCAACAGATATGCTAAGGAGGATAGAAGATGATGCTGATTTTCTGAAGCGCATAATGTTCTCCGATGAAGCATCCTTTCATGTTTCTGGCATTGTTAATCGCCATAATGTGCGCATATGGGGATCTGAAAATCCCCATGAATACCGTGAGGCACATAGGGATTCCCCAAAGGTTAATGTGTGGTGCGGACTAATGCACGACCGAGTCATTGGGCCTTTCGTTTTTACAGAAAAGACGGTCTCATCAGTCGTATACTTAGACATATTGGAAAACTTCGTATTTCCACAACTAGAAGAGCTTCAGCCACATGTCTTTTTGCAACAAGATGGTGCGCCACCTCATTGGGGTACCATCGTTCGTACTTCTTTGAATGGCCATTTTCCAGGAAGATGGATTGGGCGAGGAGGTCCAATTTCTTGGCCACCCAGATCACCTGACATAACGCCGATGGACTTTTTCCTTTGGGGGCTTGTAAAAGACAACGTTTTCAGGAGGAGAGTGTCGAACATTGATGACCTAAAAGCCAGAATTACAACCGCAATAGGCTCTGTGGAGGCCGACATGCTTGCCGTTACCTGGCTTGAAATTGACTATCGACTTGATATTCTCCGTGCGACGAAGGGGCACACGTGGAAGTTCATTGACAACGGTCATGAAACTTTTTGAGTCTATTTAACCATTTATTTTATTAATTTTAATCTATTTTTATTATTTCATGAGTTATTAAACATCAAAATGGGTCCGAGACTAAATAAACACCCTGTATTTTAGTGGATCAGCTACCAGCGCCTTTCCTCCTCCTGGGTGATATGAATGGGCATTACACCTTGTGGGTAAACGATGGCACCAATCTTCGCGGTCGGTAAATTGAACAAATGATTTCAGGTCATTGTATATGTCTGCTAAACAATGATGAGAAACCATATATACACTTGACTTCTCGCAAATTCCACTCGCTTGATTTGGCTAAATGCCATCCATCGCTCATGCTACTATTTGATTTTACTTTTGAGGATGGTCTTCAGAATAGCAATAATTTTCCTGTTTTCGTCTCCCGTGCTGATGGAAATAGGGCTGCCTAAATACCTCTTCAACTGAGAAGTTTGGAATGTTTTTACAAGATTGATTGCAATCACTGAGATTATGATTGATATTGCGGATGTTAATGAAGTTGTTTGTCATGCCACTCAAACAATTTTATGTGCTGGTAATGCTGCAAATCCTCAAAGTTCAGCTCATACACACAGACTTCGGAAGAATACAGCGATGCCTGCAAGAAACAAAAAAAATGTGGGACATTTTCCATCGCCTCCCAGCGGCAGATAATATCATAGCCTTTAAAACAACTAGAGCTCTTACTCGCAAAATAAAGCGAAACAGTCAAAGAGATTATTGTATTCTGTACGTTTCTTCTATTACTACATCAACAACCAACAAACAGCTGTGGAAGAAGGTGAAATCAGCTAATAGTCTTTATTGGTTTATTTTTTTCAGTTTTGAAGACTAATCTTATATGTTCTTTTCACCTCAGGGCATTACTAATTATATTCTTAGTTCGTTTGCAAGTATTTCCTGCTAAGATACCTTCAGCCTGCTTTTCTTTTGATTAAAATTGAGAGGAAAGCACAACTATCAATTTTAGGACAAAAAACAGTTTTCCATATAACTGCCCTTTTTGGATGTTTGAACTAAAGAGGACAATTTTTCAATTCCGGAATACCAGTCCTGGATCGGATGGATTAACATATTGTATGTTTCGGCATTTGAGTGACTACTCCTTATGTAACGTTTTAAGATTATTTAATCGTATTTGGGCGAATTTCATTTTTCCCTGAAAAATGGAGGGAAGCCACTGCCATTCCAATTCTTAAGCCTGGTAAGGATCCTATCAATCCTTTAAATTATCGTTTCACAACTCTAACGAGTTGTTTTTCCAAACTTTTAGAACGCATAATAAATGCTCGTCTAGGCGTCTACCTACATGCCTAGTATCTCCTTTTAACAAAGTGGCTTTTGAAAGGGAAGGACAAACTATTGATATCTTAACTTTCCTAGAATCGCAAATATTCAACGCTTTTGTTAAAAGAAGTCATTTGGTTTCTATATTTTTGACATTGAAAAAGAGTACGAACGCACCTGGAGATAGGCGCTTTGTTTAATTTTGGATTCAGTGGAAGTTTGTTCACTGTCATTCAGCAGTTTTTATCTTTTCATCATTTTAAAGTCCGGATTAAGATGACTCTCTCTGACACATTTATTCAATCCGAAGGAGTTTCCCCAAGGAAGTATACTCAGTGTGACTTTATTCATTGCTCACATTTCTAGCATTCTTTCGTTGCTTCAACCACCGATCACTGGTACCCTTTATGTTGATGACTTTCAGATTTCTTGCCAGGGCTGCGATATGTATTATATACAACACAACTTCAATCTTCGATTGATAATATCATGACTTGGTGTGAACAGAACGTTCATACTATCTCACCTTGTAAAAGTAATTGTGTTCATTTCTTTTGGAAGCGCAGCTTTCACCTCAATCCAACACTTTATATTGGCAATCAGATTATACCTGTTGTAAATGAAGTTATATTCCTTGATGTCATTTTTGATTTAAAAAAAAACACCTCACTTCATTCCACACATCTTATATTTGAGGAAGAAGTGTGAGAAAGCTTTAAAAATCGTGAAGGTTTTATCCAATACCTATGGGAAGCTGATCGAACTTCTTTACTCCGAGTGTATCAGGCAGTAATCTTATCTCGCCTTGACTATGGATGTCTAGTGTACGGATTCCTCGTGACTCTATATTATGGAAACTTGAACCCGTACACCACTCTGCTTTACGCATTTGTTCTGCTGCTTTTCGGACATCTCCTGTTCAGAGTTTATATGATGATTGCTACCTTACTTCTCTTAACTTGAGAAGTAAGCAGTTATCTGCTATTTATTATTTCAATTTTATGCCTTTGCCAAATCACCCACCGCAGAATACATTTCTAAGTTCTTACTTTGTTAAACTTTATCGTGCCCGTCTGTATAATATTCGTCCATTTATGAATAGAATAAAATCATTCGTATAAGAATCGGCAATGGTTAATTTGCAAGTAGGAAAATATAAATTTCTTAATTTTTCACCTTGGAATATTCAGTTCATTAAATATATTAATCAATTTCCATTGTTTTATAAAATTTCCACTGCGCCAATTGTTTATCATCAAATTTTTAAGTTTCATCGAAGTATGCACCCTCAATATGCCTCTATATTTACAGATGGTTCGAAGTCAACTAACTCTGTCGGATGCGGTATTGCCTTTGTAAATACCCTGTTTGCTTTTAAATAGTGAAAATACCATTTAGTCCACGATATTATACCGTACACGGTGAAAATACCGTATTTACTTAATGATGCATTCTCTATATTTACTGCTGAGGTTATGGCAATCTTTTGTGCTTTACAACGCATATGGAACGACAGCACCCGTTTCTTTTTGCACATACACTGACAACATGAGTGTTTTACAGCAGTTATTGCAAATTGATTCCTGTAATAATCCGATAATTTATGATATTCTTCTTCTTTTGGAGGATCTGATAAGCAAAAGATTTGACAATGGGTTCCCACGCTTGCATTAAAGGTAATGAGTTGGCAGATTCTGCCGCTAAATCTTCTTCCACTAGTCCCTTTGACTGATGTTAAAGGCTCTATAAAGAAGCATATTTACAAAATATGGCAGCAACAATGGTATTTGCAGGAAAATAACAAATTGCAATCCTTAAAACCCACACTTGGAAAATGGTCTAGTGCCTCATTTAGGAGAAAGGACGTTATACTAACTCGTCTTCGCATTGGGCATACACGTTTTACGCATAAGTATTTACTTTTTGGTGAAACCACACTCATTTGTAGTACTTGCCAAACATATTTTAACCAAATCTTAACGATCTAGTGGGTGAAAATCCTCAAATATCTTCCTTTTGTTGCAGTCAATTGATTGATATTTTACACCACATATGATTCTTTTATCGTGTGCCACTCGATTTTTTAAAAATGAAATAGGTGCAATTTAGAACGTTTTTTTTCGTAATTTACATTGCCACATGGTCATATTTTCCAAAAATCCAATTCCACTTCAATGTTTCTTAGAAAATGCAATGTACCGACTACACTTGGCAGAAGAAAATTCTATTTCATAAACTTTATCTACATGGACTTATGCATTTCCGAGATGAGTCTAACGCTTATTTTGCTTTTTTTTGTTAGTTTTTCAGTTTTTCAGATAAATACTAGCGGTTTAACAAAGCTCAATTCTAAATTTTGAAAAAAAAATCGTCTCTTTTGAAAATATTTAACTTTCTTATTATTTTCGAATAATAGCGTGAATATTATAAATGTATTGAATTCTACTTTACCAATCCTATGAAAGAGAAAAAAAGCAGATATTGAAAACCATGTATATACAAATCTTCTCTCATCAATCGGTGAAGATGTCAATACTCCCTTTGAAATACTTAGTAGCAAGGATCACTTGGGGTTTGAAGCAACATTCAAAAATTCAAATAGATTAAAAATTAAAAGCTTAGTTGCTATTTGATTACTGCTCTAGTGTGCTTAAGCGCATATAGGGTAGTTATAATCTGTTTAGAAAATACAGCATCATTTGAGTGCAACACTAATTTTTGTCGAAATTCATTAAGAATCTCTTTTCATTTCAGATTCATAGTACCAGTCATTATTTTTTTACTTTTTCAGTAATTATTTTGGAAAACCAAGAGCTTTTCTGAAGGAAAAGGCTATTTGGTTTATTGAAGTATTGTTTCTCAGGAATACGACAATGCAGTTTTAAAATATCGATGATCAGGTTGTATCATTTAGCGAACTCCAAAAAAAGAAATGTAATTTTTAAATATATACTTTTATTACAAAGGAAGAAGAAATCGTGTGCAAACAGTGTAATAAAATGGTATATAACAGAATTCGTGATAAAAAAAAAACCCCTGCAAAATTCAACTAAAAGTAATACTGAAAGCACTATAACTATTTTCAGTTGAAATATTCAATAACAGTAAGCCTTGGAATCAGTGCGAAATCAACCACTTTGATTAAATATGATTCGCTAAATACCTGAAGTTGAGTGATTTATTCTGTAGAGATACACGCCTAAATGGATTTGAGAGAACGGGATGCCCTGCTTAGAAATCTTAGAGGATGTCCGAGAGCACATGTATTTAATCGTCATCGGTTAATTCCTAATAAACCCATGCTGCCATTGCAGATTTGAAGGAGACGGGGTAGGATTTTTTTTCTTCTTTTTTTTTTGTACTTTTCAAAGAGGAATTCCAGCGTCTTAGTACTTTGAGGTACCTGGATTTAAATTGGACATTATTTTTTTTATTACATTGGAAACATAATTATAATATATATTCTTTAATGTATATATTTAACAGTTTTGTTTATTTTTAATTGGTTTTTTTTCGTATTCAAAGAAGGTACAAAAACATTTTAATTATTATTTTTAAATATGCATATCAGATTTTCTTTTTGCTTAAAATCTTTAAGAAAAACTGTTTTTATACAAATAGTGTATTATATTAAATATGAACTCATTTTTGAAAGTGAAAAATAAATCAAATATTATCAAAATATAATTTACCCGAAAATAAAATAACGACTAACCCACGTCATATATGTAACAAAAATACAACAAATTTAATAAAATGTGACGGAACTGCAAACAGCATTTAAGCTATTGATATTTATCTGTTATAATTTACGACTGTCAATAATGTTGTTTGTACTTTGTAAATATATCTCAAACATAACGTGACACGGTTTTAACTTGAATTCTTTATTTATGAATTCCATTTCTAACATAAAATGAAAATAAAAACATTAGACAAGTTTTCGAATGAGATGATTTTAGGAAGCATTTTTATTCTTTAATTTATCCTTTATAAACACAGTAACGTGCCGCCACATAAAATATGGAGATTGAAAATAAGCATTTTGCAGAAATTCCTACACTGAAAATAGCATGTCCAGACAATAATAGAATATTTGGTAAAACCTAAAAGATAATGTTTTTTGCCAAATCGGGTAAATTTGATTACAATATCGTGACAGAGCAAAATAATGCGTCATTATCATAAAAAATGTTATATACATAAAAAAATGTATTATAATGCATGCTATGCTCTTATATATTTGCAACAGAAATATATTTTTTTCTCGATGTCACTTAAGAGATATTTTTCAGTAATAAAAAAAATCTTTAGTAATCACTGGATGTGAAATATTTGTATGCAAATAATTTTACTTATTAATTTTTTTAACAATTTTTTTCATTTTATTTTTGCAGTTTATTTTACCCCATGTTTGTAATAGCAGCTATGATATATACGTAGCTTAGTTTTTTCAGAATTTTGAAAACCAGAAAAACAATCTTAATTTAAGTGAAGAAAATGAAATTAATAAAAATTTATTTAAAGTTTTTAATTTCACTGAAAGAATTTTCATAAATTATTTATTTATCAGAAAATATAATTTTTCTTTAATGTTTTAATTTTTTATAATATTATGGAAGCCTAATATGATTTATTGCATGTGACAGAAAATAATGACGTGATAAATGTGAGAAAATAAAGTCCAATTTTCTGTCAATGATTATTAACTCAGAAATAATTCTTAATTTTATAAATGGTGAACTCTTCTGAAACCTATTCATTGGGAAACAATAAAAAAAGTTATTAATAGGCTTGAAATAGGAAAATCATATCTCTGAGTCTCCGACCCACCTGAAGGAACACAGATAACGAAAACTGAATGATCGGACCACCGCAAAAGCAACACTAGCGGGAACTGTGTTTGATGCCTAAGGGCTATCACTGGCCACGGTACATTCCTTCCCGAAGGAAATACATCCCGTCATCGATAGGAGGAGCCAGATTACCCACCTTTTTTGTGTACCCTCTAGTGTAGCGAGATCCAACCACCATACCAGAAGCATCTCATCCGCATTCCGCTCCCCGGGAGTTGCTTCAAATCGGAAAATCAGTTCCAACAGTTAAACAATAAAGGATAGAATTTATATTTATACATTGCAAGTAAATGCATTTACATTGTAAGCCTATCTTCACAATAGGCTATGCTTGCAGTTTATCTATTTTGTAGGAAGAATTAATGTACAATAAAGAGAAAGGCATGAATAAAGAATGGATGCAGAATAATAAGAAATGTTTGAATAAATGACGGATCTACAATAATGAAAAATGTTTGAATAAATGATGAATGTATAATAATGAAAAATGTTTGAATAAATAATGGATGTACAATAATGAAAAATGTTTGAATAAATAATAGATGTACAGTAATGAAAAAAATGTTTGAATAATTGATGGATGTACAATAATGAAAAAATGTTTGAATAAATGATGGATGTGTAATAATGAAAAATGAAAAAATGTTTGAATAAATGAGGAATATACAATAATGATGAATGTTTGAATAAATGATGGATGCACAATAAAAAATGTTTGGATAAATGAGGAATGTACAATAATGAAGAATGTTTGAATAAATGATGATCATTGGAAGCATTTTATAAGAAAATATTCTATGGAAGACATTTTTGCAACGAATTTCCTCATATAGACGCTTTTTCATGAAATATTAATGTAAATATGCGCGTAAAGAAATATGCATTGTTAAATAAAATATCTCAAACAAAACATATTTCTTGAATTCTATTTTTTTATACATTATGCCTTTTAATATCAAACTAAAATGGCTTCTCAAAATCTTGATAAATTATGTTAAGTAGTGGGTACGAAAAAGGAAAGAAGACACTTAGAATCCCTATCAATTACATTTTTTAGAGAAATATCTTGTAAAATGTCATATTTATTTGAAGGTCTTGTTTACATTGCAAAATCTTTGTATTTATACAGAGAAAATTCTGCGTTAAAACTGCGCAAATCATCTTCTATATTCATAATCCGTCTCCATATAAGCAGAGAGCGTGGAATTCTTTCGTATTAATATATAACTTGTTTTGTTAATTATTAATATACATAATTTTTTGAGTGTCAGTGGTCGCCTTATTTACCAAATATTGATTCATGCATTTTCTATTTTTATATTTATACGAAGGATTTGTTTCACAATAAGAAATCAAAACATTTTTCTAAACTCCCATAATGGAATCATGCTCAACCATAAAAAAAAGAATAATTAATTACTTTTTGAACAACTGTTTAAACAAGCAATAATTTTGGAGAGACTATTAAGAAATGTTTATTTTGATAAACTTATTCTTTAAATATTGTTTTTACTTCAAATTTTTAAGTCTATTTATAATAAACCAAATGATAACTATAAAATTGTTACATAAAACTCCTCAATCAATTAGAAATTGTTAGGAAAATTATTTTTAAATTATATAAAAATAGAATTATTTTTCCTCAAGAACTGCTTTCACTTATATAAGTGTGTTACTAGATTAAAATACGTTACATATTTATTTCTTGTTCCTAAAACAGCATAATGCTATTAGTTGAAAAAATGGTATGACGTTTAAATAGAATACATGGACAATTCCTTATAAATAGATTACACATGTTTATAATTCATAATTCGCGTAATTTGAAACCTTCAAAATGTTTCTGGTTTTGTTATTTAATTTCATTTGAAATTCAAAAGGGCAGTTTCAGGTATTTTTATTCAAGGAAATAATATTTAAAGGGGTATAGGTAATTTTTGCTAACAATATGTTACAAATAAAATTAAATATGAAAGATTTTCGCTGTTTGTAAATTTAAAGGTTTTATTGTTTTCTATATCAATGCGTTTCATAAGGACATGCATTTTTCTACCGTGAAAATGTTCAAAATGTTAGAAACTGTTTTGTTTTGAATTGATTAAAAGTCGAGAAGAATGTAGCAAACTGATATGATATTATATAGTTATGAGTTATTTTATGTCAATTAATACAGATAAAATTCCAATTATGCTTTATTTAACATTTCCATATATACTGAATAGAATTCGCACAATATTGTTTAAACATTACGTATGATTCTTTTATAATTTTAAGAATATAAAAACTCTTAAATTTTTTATTACATACTGTAGTTCGTTAGAAAATCTCAATAAACTCAACCTATACTAATTTTAAACATCTTTATCCATTTGTATACTTTATTGAAGAAAAAAGGAATTTTGAAAGTTTTTTGTGCGTAAGAGTAGGGGACAAAAAAAAACACTCATTTTATCTCCTGCTTATTTAACTTATATTTTCTTTATATAACATCAAATATTGTTAAAAGATTTATAAATTTTACGGCAAGCAATTGTGAAAATTTATTAAAACCACATATATCGACATTTCAAACAAAGACCCAATATACTTTATCTAGGAATCAAATACATAATAACTGCTTACAAATTCAGAAAAATTCTAAAAGTCGAAATATATATATTTTTTAAACATTCAACATTTGTAACATTTTACAATTTCCATAAAGTTTTCCTCTTCCCGGTAATATGGGCACCCCGGGTTCGAATCCCGGTTCGGGCCTGGTTGTTCTTCATCTGTGTTCTATCTGCAAGGTGTGTGAATGTGACCCCCCCCCCGCCTGTAAAAAGGGGTTGTGCAAGCGACTGTGTGAGTTTCATTTTCATATGAGCTAGAAGTCAGACATCTGCCATCGGGTGCTCAGGGGTCTTTACGTTCAGAAGCTACTGCGTCTCCTTTCCGTGGTAACGTGGACACGACATCATCATAGAGTTTTCCAAAATGCATGGTGCATATAAGCTTGCATGCTGTTTCTTTTTCTCATATATCAACAGACCTTTTGCTTTATATTCTTTGAAAAAAATATTTTGCTGAAAAAAAGGAGATATTTTTTTTTTGTTTAGGCATCTTTTCTCTCTCTCTCTCTCTCTCTCTTTAGAGCTAAAAGCAAAAAAAAAAATTAAGCAAAACGAGAAAAATAAATTTGAAGAAACTTTAGCATTTTGCATAGAACTACAGATATTGAGATAATTTTCAACTGATTAAATGAATAATGGATTTATTATTTTTTTTCCGTTGTCAGTTTATTTTGCTTGGTATCTTAAATATTGAAGTTAAATTGCTAAAATTGTTTCCTATCATTTAGCAATAATGTTCTTAAATGAAATTGTACGTGGAAAATGAACATCAAGAATAATTTAATATAGAAATACTTTCTTAAAAATTAAGGCTCTTTGAATGTGAGTAATTTGAAAATATTGAATATGATGTAACTAAAAAGTGATTTTTTTCCATTAAAAAATTAATTTTGCAAAAGTTTCTTCACTTTTTCATTTTTATGAAAAATCTATATATGCTTTTGCATTTGTTGTGACACAATAATTTTTTTAAAAAAATCGTTACATCTGTGCATAATATCTAATACTAAATTATGATAAAAATTAAAAAAATCTTACATTATTTTTGGAAATAATTATATTCCTTGCTATACTTAGTATTCAGTTTTCAATGCAAAAATGGTTTTTTTAATTTGAAGGATTTAAATTAAAAATGAGATTAAGGTTAATTTTTTTATTAACAAGCTTTTAAAAATTGAAATAAAGGATTTGTAAACATTTTCATAACCCATCACTATTATTACATCATCACCCCATGCTACGTACACATTTGGAAATATCCTTAGCTCTTCAAGATCGTTAGTTTTGAAATGCTGAAAAGTACTTTAACTTTTCCTCCAAACTTTTGAAAAAAGCTCTCTTTTACAATGTGAAAGGAAATATGACTGATTGCTTCATTGAACTGGAATTGAAAGAAAAATGCATGTAAGATTTGCTTCTCTTTAAAAGTATAGGGAATCTTCTTATAGGTATGTTCTGCGTTTTTTTATTTTAATGTAAGATAAAATATAAAAGTTCACTAATTTTTCTGCATTTTTAAACATAAAAATATTTAGCCATTTAAAAAAAATATTCATTACTAATAAATTTTACTTAATGCTCAAAGTTAAAATTATTATTCTTGAATGGTGAATGTACATTGTAATATTACAAATTTATACTACGTAAAAAATTAGTTTTTTTTTTAAATTTCAGAATTAAATATCTTTAGTCATATTCCTTTCCTCCCAGAGAATTGTAGTGATGCATATTAATGTTTATTTTAATTTCGTAGAAATATTAAATCAGTGTAAATTTCACTGAAAATTTCGAGTAGCTTTAATGCGAGGATTTGGTTTGGTTTAGTTATATTAACGTCCCGTTTGAAGCAACACTTGTGCTATTTTGGGACGTACCTCGTAATTTTGAACCGCGGCCAGATGACGAGGACGACACTTCAGCTTCCACCCCCCTCTCCACACCACACCACGCCACACCAGCGGGAGGACGTTTGGTCAGGACGGATTTAACGTGCAACATACCCCCTTACACGACGATTGTTCGGTGAAATCGGGTCTCGAACCTGAAACCATCCGCTTCCGAAGCCGAGACCTTATCCCCAGGCCACCGCGGCCCTTTAATACGAGGAATAAAATTAATTTCAAGAACTAGATTTTTTTTTAATAAAGGAAAAGTACAAAAAAAATAAAGAATTTGATCCAAGAGTCCACTGTATTTTTCAGGTCTTTTACAGTTTGAATAATTCTGAAAGAGAAAAATCGTTTTCTTATCACAAGAATAAATAAATGAATGAAAAAGTTTATGTACATAAGAAATGCATTATCCCTCGATAATTATTTTTTTATTTTGTGTGAAAAACATTCTTTGATTTATCGGTGAATTATTGGTGAAAAATTTAACTTCAGGAAGAGAAAAAAGGCTGAAAATGATTGTTGAGTTTGGACGCATAGCCAATTAATTAACACGCTAATTATGAGGGAGAAATCCAGTCTTATCTGGAAATTAAATATTAAAAAATTAAATCCTCCATACCGTCAAACTTTCTTCAATACCTTATTGATTTTTGACCTTTTTTGTTTTATTTCAATATGGTTTACCTGCATATTTATTTGGTCAAAAGATTTTCATAATAATATTTAATGAATAAACGAACACGGCATTCGTTTACTTATCTTTTTTTTTAAGTAGAAAAAAATCATTTTTGTTATTATTGCTGGAAATGTCATATTAAGGAGTTAATAACAAATTATTTCAGATTAATGTCATCAGTAGTACGAGCTAGATAGTTAAATGATTGATAAAGTGTTAAAATTTTCCATAACAAAAAATAATCTAATATATTCAGGGAACTGTAGTGTTCATCATAAACATAGCACTGTAGATTTTGACTTGTTTTATGCACGACACCATAAATGGCATATTAATGAGCTAATAAGCTAATTATTCCAGGTAAATGTGATTTACAGTACGATGTAGATAGTTAAATGATTTATTAAATGTTAAAATTTCACATAGTAAAAAAAAAAACTAAAGAAGCCAGTGAACTATAGTGTTCATTAAAAACGACCAACTGATAGTTTGAAAATTTTTATGTACACTGACAGGATTAAAGTCATATTAATGAGTTAATAAGCAAATAGCCCCAGATAAATGTACAGTGAGAGCAAGATAGCTAAATGATTTAATATGACTTAACATTTCCCGTAACACAAAATGAATAAAAAACATCAGTGAATTATTGTGTTTATTAGAAACGAAGTACAGTAGATTTTTACTTTTTTTAAACACACGGCTACATTTATTTAAAAATGTAACAGCAAAGAAAATAAGTCATGCCTTGATTGACAAATGCATCAAAAATATTACCATCCGTCAAAACAACTGGTCATTACCGTAAACTACGCAAGTGAAATTTCGAATAAAATTTATCATTTTTAGAATAATCAAATCAATACATAATTTTGTTCTCCGCGAAAAGATTTCTTAAATCCGCTACAAGCAGAAATTATTTTCTTAAAATAACACATCATATTTTATTAAATTTTATTACGAAATGTATTAAAATCAGCATACCATATAAATTACATTGTAAAACAACTTATATCCATTATAATTCTAAAGAAAATTTTGCACATAATTTATAACAACTGCAGCCATGCATACAACTGAATGAAATGAAAAATTATTTCTCCCATTTCACCCAAAATATAAACAGCTATATCTGTTTTCTTATGGAACT
>JAPMOR010045125.1:0-10725 GCA_026543865.1 Argiope aurantia | reverse complement strand
GTTCTACTTTAGAATATCTCTTTATTATCTCCTTCTTGTTCTACTTTAGAATATCTCTTTATTATATCCTTGCTAAGTTAGCAGAGCATAGCCTTTCATATGCAAATCTAGAATCATTTTCAAACAATAGTAAAAATTCTACTTAGTATTTCCATTTCACTTAGCAGACATTTGCACGCAAATTTGCTTCACTTGTTATGATCTATTTAAAAATTATTGATATTAAAATACCTTTAATCGAAAAATATTTAGATGGTGAAATGTTTAGGTATTTTGAAAAGTTGATTTCAATATAGAAATGTTATTTTTAAAAACAAAAACTTATTAGAGCTAAATGATAATGTGCAAATATTAAATAAAATTTTATTGCAATGTGCTTTGCTTGTACGTCACTTACATATGAAATACTGAAAACGCGTAGAAAGTTTATTTCCTAGATAATACCCCCATACTTTACAGATTAAGCTATGAAAATAAAATAGAATGATTCATGAAAACTTTCTTCTTCTGTAGAAAAAAATTTCTTTTTCTGTAGTTCATGAAAATGTTTATAAAAAAACCCTGCAAATTAGTAAAAGCCAATGAAAACGTTACCTTTTTAAAAAGAAAATTTATTTCAGTAAATTTAATCTGGAAAACAGTATTGAAAGATTAAAAGAAATATTTCAGAAATTCTGAGTTAGGTTTTATGTAAAAGCTGTATATTCGATACTCAAAAAGAAGTAAAGTCTATGGATTAACAGTTCCTATTAAAAATAAAATAATTTTCCCTAGGTTACACGTAACTACTTAAGTTAATAAAATCAAGTTTATTTATGTTAGAAATAATATTATACTTCTTCTATACATGTTTTCCTATACATTAACAGATTTAAGATGCATCATTAAGAGATTTTATGTAAATGGATGAAAATGCGTTATATTTACCTTTCAATGTGAACACTTTTCATCACCTTATAAATTCCTTAGGAATGCGTAATAAGTAATTAAATTAAAATTTTGATTCCACGAAAACACGGTATCATCAAAATTTCATGTTTTTTTGTTTACCACTATTCATAAAATAGTTATAATGTTAAAATAATTATTAATGGTTATTTCTAAATTTATATCGTCCTTAATTTGCAAGAGATATTTCAATTAAATTTAATCTAAGCAAATATTTTTTATTAAAAAATTTACTTATCTTTAATAGGTAATACTTTTATATGAACAGAGTATATTTGTTTCTACAGTTATATTCTTTTCCTTCCAATATTCTGAAATTATCTTCAGTTTAAGCAAAAGATTAAAATGATTTGAGACAATATTCAAGTAAATGGAATATAAATAGAAATACAGATTGTTGATGAATGTTAAATGAAACAATTTATTTGCACAATCAGCACGATCTAAATTAAAATCTTAAAAACATGAATCCCCTTGAAAAAAAGTATTTTTTTTAATTTCTAAAATATTGTATACATATATATTTAATAAATTATATATTTACTGTAATATTATATATATTACTGGAATGATATACATTTACTGTAATATTTTAAGATCTATTTACTCTATTATTATTTATTTAGTTTTCGATTAATTTAAAAAAAATGCATTTAGTTAAAATAATGAATATTTTCTAAACTGTATAATTAAGGGTTTTTATAAAAGTCTTAATCAATCCTTAACAGGCTTTTAGTATCAGAATTGCGAAATGCCTTAAGTAATACAGAAAAATGAATATTCTTTTTGAAATATTCATTTCAAATATTTTACTATTTACATAAATACATGAAACACCACTCAATGTGTTAAATTTTATAGATCTGTAATTCCTAAGCCGAAACTTTTTTTAGTGAAATTGATTCCATTATCATTCAACATCAAACATTTATTAAATACTGAGACTGTTCAAACAAGAAAAGATGTGATTTATTATTCGGATCACAAAGACAAGTTTCTTTTTCCTCAAAGTGCCCCTAAATTTTGTCTATTTTCATCACTTTGATAAATTATTTTCACCTACTTATCTTTAGCATTGTTTCAATCTCATGCACCGCGTCTTACATCATATTGAACTTTCTGGTAAGTGCCCTTTTTTTACAGCTTATTTCGTTCTCACTTTTTTTTTTCTTTCAGTATCTGCACAATGTTATTCTCTGGCCCTCATTCGCAGAAAGAATTTACGTGATTTACTAAACAAACTTTTTACTATCCTTTCTTTTCTTTCTTAAGAACTAAGTTTTGTCTGTGTGAGATTTCAAAATGAGATGATGTGACCCTAACTTTGAGAATCTGAGTTTCTATTTAGGTTCTTGTGTGAATGGAACTAAGTAAAATTGAAATTTACTACTATAGCATTGTGTAAACTTCAAAAAAAATTATCATACAAGATTGCCAATCTTTAAAAATTGAAAACTTGATTCATTTATAATAAATATTAATGATTTACAGGCATGCATTGATTTGAACACAAAGTAAACATCAGATTTTTAAAGTTTAGTTTAGTTGTATTTGTCCCGTTGAAAAGCAACACTAGGGATATTTTTGGGACGGACTTCGTAATTTCGAACCATGGTCAGATGACGAGGACGACACTTGAGCTGGCATTCTCTCTGCACACAAAGCCACACCAGCGGGAGGACGTTTCGCAAGACGGATTTAACGTGCAATAGACCCCCTTACACGATGATTATTCGGTGGAATCGGGTCTCGACCCTGAAACTCTATGGCTCACAAGCCGAGACCTTACCACCAGGCCACCGCGGCCTCAGGTGAACATCAGAATTCAATATATAATAGTAGCGATTCATTATCTCAGAATTTGAAAATGTGTGAATTAATTTGCTTTGAATGTTACTTTTAGATGTTAAATATTTTCTCTTTCGAATTATTAACTTATATGATCAAATATTTTTTTTTCTATTCATGTGCAGAAGGCAGTCTTCAAAGACATATATGTGAAATGGAATACATAACCTGAAGTAAGTTTTTATTTGTCAGTATTTGGTTAGTAAGTAAATTTAATATTTTTTAGCCTATTAAAAAATAGCAGCAAATGAAATTTCCTACAGAATTAACATCTTCATTCCCTTTTGCTTTGAATCATCTTTTTTTAATCAACACTATTTTATGCAATGATAATAATAATTTTTTTTTTTTGCTTAAAAGTATTGAATTTTTTTAGATTAATCCTTTATCCTTCTTTGATATTTTTGTATATTTTGTTTCTTTAATAAAATGAAAATGGTTAGCTAAATATTGCATATAAGTACTTCTCAGAAATGTATTAAATATTTATCAGTTCTGTCATAAAAATAATGAAAATTATTTCGCATAATTATTTTTAGTTTCCTCACTATATAGCCATTTTTTAAATTTGCGAAGCTGCTCCCTCTATAACATGAAATACCTTCCAAACATAACAATTAATACTTAAAATAATACAAATTTAGAAGTTTCTTTTTATAAAAACTGAATAAATATTAATTTTATCCTTGAATTGTGAGTTATTACTTCATTAAATCAGAGAAGGGCTGTTTGAAGTTCATTTTTTAATAATAATTAGGTGAGGTACTAGTGCTTAAATTTGAAATGCCGTCAAATAATAATATTTTAATAAATTAACCTTCATAACAATTAAATAACACTGTTTTCGAAATTGGTTATTAAATTTAAAGAAATTATCTTAAATTAGGCCATGAATTAATTTGTTAAAAGAAGAATATATAATCGAATTAATATGTTTTTAATAATTCATTAGATGAAGGTTTTTATTTCGCTTTATTTAATAAAATTCTCAAGCATAAAACTTTTCTTACCTAAAGCGAACTTAGTATTAGGTTAAGCTTGAAATATAATTTTTTTTATAAATAATTGCTTTATGTAATTCAATATTTTATGATACAAAAATACTTATGGAAAGAATTCTGTAATAGGATGATTGATATTCACATTTTTCAAACGAAAACTTAATTAAACAATGCTTAATTTATAGCAATACTTAACACTTATCAAGTCTAAAACTCAACTACAAAATCATAATTTCATCGATAAAAGAACGTAGAAAATTATTTTCTAATTTGGGTCAATACACATTAGTTTGTCAAATGGACATATTAGCTATAGAGATTTTTTAACAATCTCGAAAGAATATTTTAACACAAAGACATACATACTATTAGTATCAGTATGTATATATAAGTGGCAGTGCAAGGTACTTATTCTCAGTCTTATTTTTGCTCTAACTTTAATAGCTAAATAACAGGAACAGAAATTTTGGAAAGAAGATGGATATTGGTGAAGAAAATCGAACAAAAAGATAAATAACTATATGGAAAATACAATTATTTTGAGTGATATGGAATTCTATAAAATTGTAGGAAATCAATCTGGTATTTTGAAAGCAGTTTCTTATGATGGTTTAAAAGAAAGAGAACATTTTGTGGTTCCAAAGGGAAAAACACAATGAACTTTAATATGAGCAAATAAATGGGGAAAACTACTGAGTGGTTGCAAATGATTATAAAGTCTGTATGAAAATTTTGAGCTTCTTTTATCGTGTGAAAAACTTCTTCTACTCGCTGGGTATAAGATCTTAATGACTTCTTCCCAGGTATGGAGAACATGGAGAACTTTATTTTGAATTATTTTTACCTTGTTATAACTGATCTTAATTTTTAAAAACCCATAAAGAAAATGCATATATGGGAAAAGAAGTATTCCTTGCTTATGCAAAAAATTGTATTTAGTGGGCCACAATTTTGGATTACAAAATACTCAAAGATTCCGAAATGAAATCATTGATAGATGCCTCTTATGAATTGATTTCGTTTCAGATAAGTTATTTCTTTTTCATTTGAGAAATAGGGGTTACTCGTATCCAAACATCAGTGAAAATTAAATATTAAAATGGAAACAATACTGTTTAGCCATCAGAGTATTTGTTGGATTACTCCACACTTTGTTGTTTGTTGCTTACACTCCATTACTTGTTGTTTTTTTATGATGGAATTTTATTTAATTTTTATTTATCGATTGATTTTGCACATTTATTTACATTTCCGGAAACACTTTGGCAGTAAACTAGTAATTTTTCAATCGAACCAGTAACTATATTGTAAAATAAATTTTAACTGCTAAGTTAGAGATATAATCTAAAGCATTTTTTTTTCTCATAAAAAGCATGCATTTTCAGATATCAAAATATTTTTGAGTTCCTGCAGTTAAAGATTAAAGTCATTTAAAAAATAATTTGAAATATTAATTCATATTTTTTTGGTTTTATTTTCGATTCTAGTTATGAAATATAGTAAAAATGAAGATATCAGTGTATTAGAGCATCAGTGTAAAGAATTTATATGAAATATTAAATGTTACACATTTCATGAATGTATTCTTAATAAAACTTCGCATGTGAAATGTCGAAATTTGTTATTTAAGTCATTTAAGAGCGAAGTATTGAATTCTAACCTAATTTAATGAAATTAATATAAGTATGAAATTTTATCATTAAAAATAGAACATTTAAAATCATTAAAAAACAACATTTAAAATTCGAATAAACACACTATAATAAGTTTATAGGAAATATTATTTTAATCTTCCTGTTACCAGTAAATTTACATTCTATTTTTATTGGTCTTTTTCCATCTATTAAATTTATTATTAATTTTTATTTTTATGAATACTGTAAGACACATTTTATTTTAATCTTTCTTTGCATTAAGTTAATTACTAGAAATATTTTGATTAGTAAACTTGATAAAATGAAATAGATTACTAGGTAGTCAACTGTCGAGTAATAATTATGCTAAAACAGTTATACTAGTCGATAATTTTATAATTAATTATTGGAAATTATATATATAACACCAAAGTTGATATTAAGAGTAATAAATGACATTAAGAGACTTAGCATTATTCTTTTCAAGCTAGATGTGTGGGTTGGCAGAATATTGGTATAAAAAGGGCTAAATGTAGGGTTTTTTTTTATATATATTGATGGGGAAGTTAATTTTTATCAATTAGAATGTTTAATTTAATAAGTCTTTTATCAGAATAAGAAAAAAATTCATATTCTAAGGATAGACTCTGTTTTATTTTTAAAATTCTTTATTGAATTCATTCATTTTTTTAACATGTTTAACAAGGACTCATATCTTTCCCATTTTTATTTTTATGTCTCAAACAATAAATTTTCAAACAGAAAGATTTTGATTCATATTTGAAATATATTAGCAAATAAATAAGTTGAAAAATATCTGTTGTAATTACTATTATAGAATTTTGAGTTGAAAAGTTGTAATTTCTAAAGTATATTTTTTTAGAATTACATTGGCATGAGTTCATTTTCTTAAGAAACATTTTAATTTTGAAAAGATTCATTTCAAAGTATTATTTAAATCAATCTATTCAACTAAAACTGATCTCAAAGATTTTGTTTCCATCTTACTATTTTAAAGTTAATTAAATTACAAGATTTAAGCAATGAAATGGGTAAGTCGAAACAAAATTTAAGATGGAATATATATGTACTCAATGTTCCGTTATAAAGCTAAAGGGGATTAGATTCTAGGCTGAAACTATTTAGAGAAATGCATTAAATCGCTTAGATGAAATTCAGAGAGACATTAATTTTGAAAGGCTTTTATAAATGCACAAGTAGCATAATTCCCGATAGTAAATGAAAAAAATAAATCACCTATTCAGGAAAGTCGATATTTAACTATAGGTTTATTGACTGAAGTAGCACTATCAGATCCGACTTTAATAGCATTATTTCGATTTGGAGCATTTCATAATTAGCCATATTATCGATTACGTAATTTAACTATTGTTTTAATACGTTGGAATGAATAGCGATTTCAGTGGAGTGGAAATAACCGTGATAATTATTGGGAATTACATATTTTATAAATCACAAGTTTAGTTGTCACTTAATCAGTTCAGTAACTCCATTAAAATTAAGAGTTGAGTAGACTTTCGAAATACGAAAAAAATGTGTTATTAATGAAATTGACATAAATAGAAATTGTCAAAATTTACATAAACATGAATATACATTTACATAAATTTATATTTACATGACTTTGTAAAAGAGAGAGTTCTTAAGGTGATGAAGACGTCACTTTCTTCAAATTTAATAATGAAAGCGTTATTACATGTGAACATAACCGAATACTTATTTTGTTCACAGCGAATAATTAACTGCGAAACGTGACCTTTTCATTTAAGTAATCAACAAGTAACCTTTGGCTACCAGCCGGTTTGCCTGAAATATTAATTTTATTTCACTTAAATTAAATCCCTTATGCAGATATTCATGTTCATAATTGTCTTAAAAACGAAAGTGTTGATAAATGAAATCGGGTTCCATAATATCATATCTTCATTAGAAACTTAAATGTCTTGGTAAACAATTTCAATTTAAATTAACATTTAAATTGAAATAGTTTACCAAGTTTTTAATTTACTAAATCATCATGCTAAAGGCTCAGACAAATTTCAAAATTATTGTTTCTCAGTTTTCAATAACGGAGACAAATAAAACCATTAAATATTTGATGAAACATTAAAATCACTTTGAATTTTATTGAAACAATAAAAACTACAGTTGTAACAATTTTTAATAGTAAAAATGAAAAATAATTAAAGAAAATCTTCTTACTTTCATAGCGAAAAATATATATATTTAAAGTTTTAAACTGGTGTTAAAGATAAATTTATTCAATATTGTTTTTTGGAAGATATCGCAAAAAACATTCACATTTTTCAAGATTTTAATTAGATAAATTTGTAATTAAAATTTCAAAAAAATAGCTTCGAACTCTTACCTTTAGAACTTCTTAAATATACAATTTCCATGTTTGGTAGCTCTAAATGTAATAGTCTGTCAGACCGAGAACCGATATACAAAGAAGCACTTCCTCTTTATACACATAGATAATTGAGTCAGGATAATGATTTCGATATTTTAATTTATTTAAAATCAACTTTGATTGCTTTAATAGGAATCTTTACATTATAGGGGAGAAGAGAATTTTAACCCTTTAAAGAGTCATTTTTTTTTCTAGTCATATTATGTCAAAATATTTTAAGGCTTGAAATTAGAATAAGAAAAAGAATGTATTTAGCTTATTAGATAAATTTAATTTCATTACTTAATTAATTTAGTTAATTAATAATTAAGTAACAAATCAAGACACTTCATTTTGTGTAAGATAAAGAACTAAAGCCTCTAAGTTTCTGTCTTTCTACAAAAATTTGTCAGAACTTATGCCAATCTACATAATTACATACAAAGATTGATAAATTTGTGGGAATCATACTTCCTAAGGACCTAGAAGGGGTTAAGCAAGTTAAAAAACGTGTTTAAATATTAATATTTTCCTTCACTAAAATATATATTAAAAAATTATAGTTCAGCATTTGTAGAACATTTCAATCATTTTCTGAAACAAGCTCATTGATTTCTTAGAGATTTTCAAAGATATAATTGAAAATCTTAATACTCAGGAGCTTATTTCAATTATTAAAAAAATAGCGATAATAATATCTTTGAAATTGTGCATCGGTATGATATTTTCGAACTATTCTATTTTTATCAGCCCTTTATGAGTTACATATTTTATTTCAGCCAGTTACTTATCAATTAAATCTTACTTTGTAAACAGTATTGAAAAATGTATGTTACAAATATTACCATCTGAGTTGAAACGCTTAGCATAACTTATTATTAAACATTAATGTTAAAATACCTACTTTACTTACTTTAAAGTAGTAAATTAAATTACCTAAATAATACAAAATATATTTCATCGAAATGTAATATTTATCTATGCATGCATTGGCATTTCTCTTTGAAATAATAATTTTCAACCATTAGATCCTTTTAATTGAAGAGGCCTGAATCAAAACGTCTGGTGCACCTCAGTCTGAGCTTAATTAACCGAAATATTCAGCAGAGTATATAAAGCTTGCAACTGGCATTTCCTAATTCCTATAGACACTTTTAAGGTGCATCAATATTTTCTCACTGTTTCTCCTATATATTTTCATTAGTCGAAATTGGAAATGCCCAAATATTCCTAGTATCTTTAACGAGCGATTAGAAATTTATGCTTTCTTAAACATTAGAATAATTGACCTATTAATCTAACTACAGAACACGCTTCGATTGTAATTAAACTTAAACATTCCTGACAAATTTTGACTTATAGCTAATAGCATGCACTCAGAGGGCCTGTTTTGGCGTCTTTATCAGAAATTAATAGATTGTCTCCCTACATCTGCATATTCAATGTTATTTCAAATTATTTAAAGCGAAACAGACTTCATTTATTACTCGGTATGTTGAAAGAATGAATATTATTAGTTGAAAAGAAACATAAGTTTATATAAAGTAAGAATATAAAAGAAGCAATATAATTTTAAAATATATTTTTTAATGTGAAATATTATTTTATTAATTGAAAAATAAATAGATTTCAAATAAAACGATGTTTTGGGGTGAATGAAATGAAAACGAAACATAATTTGATGTATTTTTTAATAAATGTTTTGAAAAAAAGCGTGTAGATTCCGAGTGAAATATAAGCAAGACAGTCTCCATTTTAGCCCTATGTAATCATGTCAACCACATGAAAGGAACTTGTATATCACTTGAAATATTACTTAATTGGTTGAATAAGAAGCATCTTTCGAATAAAGCGATGTATAAGCGAGAATCAAATGAAAATTGAATAATAGTTATAATTTGGTGTATTTTTAAGTAATTATTTTGTAAATAGTATGCAGATTGAAGCATGCAGAAACATAGTGGAATAAACAAGACAGCCTCTGTTGTAAAATGGACTTGCCGTAGGTAATCATATCAACCACAGGACATGTACTTGCGTATAACGTCAAATATTACTTTATTGATTGAAGAAGAAATATTTTGTGATTAAAGCCATATATAACGATGAATAAAGTGAAAACAGAATGATACTTATAATTTGGTGTTATTTTGAGTTAATTTTTTGAAAATAGTACACAGATTAAGAGTGGAATATACGCAAGACAGCCTCTGTGATTGAATGGACTTGTTCTAGGTAATCATGACAACCAAATGACATGTACTTCTATATCACTCGGAATATTATTTTATTGATTGAAGAAAAAATAGCTTTCGAATGAAACGCTGTAATAAGAATGAATCAAGTGAAAGCAGAATAATAGTTATAATTTGGTATAATTTTAGGTAAATGTTTTGAAAATAGTTCGTAGATTCAGAATAGAATACAAGCAAGACAGCCTCTGCCGTAGAATGGACTTTCCCTAAGTAATAAAGCGGACCACATGACATATACTTGCACATCAAGAGGACGTTAATAGTTTGTCATTCTGTTTTATCCAATTTTATAACATTTCTTTATACGATTGTCTTTTTAACATTATTGTTGTCTTTTTGCCAAAGTTTCGGTTTCCATTTCATTCGCATCTGTATCATGTTTGCGACATAAAAAGAACATCCTGATTTTATTGGTGTTTTTAGTAGCAGAAGACGTGGATTTCAAGAATTTCATCAGTGAAAATATAATTGCGTGGAAGAAACTCGCTATCATGATTTCTGTCCAGAATTGTCTTCAATGTCTCTTACATTAATGGACTTGCTAAACTCTCTACTCTTACTTTGCTTACTCTAATGTATTACATTGTCTTACTCTATGACAATTTACGGCCACTCATATTCTTACA
>JAPMOR010045123.1:4472-15103 GCA_026543865.1 Argiope aurantia | reverse complement strand
GATAATCGTCTTCTGTGCTGTATATAGTTGTCGCTTTGTGCTGTCCTGTGTGTCTTCGTGTAAATAAACGTCGTTATTTCTTTTTCCATTGCCGTCTGATTATTGAGCGTTCTCCACACCATATAACTTCCACTATCCAAACGAACCCCGGTAAAGAAAATTTCGCAACAATATATTAAAAATGCTGTGCTATACAAGGGTACATTAAAGATAGTTCCTAAACTCTGAAGAAATATTTTTCGAAGAATGTCATTTTATTAATTTAAGAAACAATTTAAAGATTACATTATAGATAGCTCCCTAATTCTGAAGAAATATTTTTCGGAGGATGTAGTTTTATTAACGAAGAAATAATTTAAAGAAGGGAATAAATACAATAGCAATGTTCATTGGAAAATAAAAATTGATTGAAATATGAATAGAAAAAAAATATGTTATAGCTCTTTTCAAAAGTTGAGGTACTCAGTGAAGTTATTTAAAAAAGTTTATTAATGCGAAAATTTATTTGTTGCTATTAGCTAATAGATTTGATTTCAATTATTTTTTCCAGGTACATATTTGCAATTTTAATTGTAAAGAAAATTTTAATATATTTATATTTTTATACATAACCACGTTTATTATTAAATGTGGTACGGATATATGCTGAAAAATACAAAGTATCATATGAATAAACAATTTAAATTAAATTTTGGATTTTTCAAATAATTTTATGAAAGTATTAGCTCGTTTGATCATATATTCGATTATCTGCAAACAAATTCAGTTTATTGTCCATTTTATTTTACTACGTTTTTATGTCATATTATTGCTAGAAATGATATTACTTATGTGACGAACCACGAAAGAAATGTTTTGCATAGGAAAAAAAAAAAAACATTTCGGTTATTTCAATTTTTTTTACAAAAATTTGTATTTGAAAAGTTTTTTAATTCAAAACATATCAACTTAAAATTCGACTTAATTTTGAATAATTTGAGTGCAAAAACAATTTTCTGTAGTACTATTATTATATCAACAATTTACAGGAAGAATATCTGTTTATTTGTCCACTTATGCATGCCCGCTGATTTTGTTCTTCGAAACGTCCAATTTTTCAGAAGTCATAAAGATATGCTATTTTGTACATATATCTGTCTGTAAGCTTTCCGTTATAACAATGCATTATAGTATTAATTTATCTCTTAATTTTTTTCAATGAATGATTTTCATATCATGCTACTCACAGCTAAAAGTTCGATCCATAAATATTTAATAAATGTAGGAAATATGTTTAAAATTCTCAAAATAAAACAAATAAAGCGATTTAATTTACTCAATTAACATCGTGTCATATTTAAAATAAATATTATCCCATTCTAAGAGTAAACAGACTTCTTGGAAATTCGATTTTTCAGGCCTGATGACAGGCCTGGATTATTACATTTACGCTGCAGAGAAGCAGCAATCAATAAGAATCTGATTTTATTATTTTAAACCTGAAACTTTATGGTGTACAATTGTGCTATTACATCTTGTAAACAGATGGAAAAATTGTGCCTATCAGCAATATTTAGTTTTCATAAAATTTGCCTCGATATTAATGCGTATTGAATTAAAATAAATTAATTTAAAGCATTGCCACATTAAAATAGGCTGTTTTTCTAAATTGAATAATAAATGCATAATTGCTGACCTATTTAATGCACCTTTGTGTCTCTAAGTCTCAAGTTTAAATATATAATAAAAGTTTTAATATTTAATAAAAATTTATGTAAATAATAAATAATCCTTTTGAATATACAATAAAATTTATTAAAAATACTCCGTTTATTTAGATTTTTAAACGTCTCAATGGTAATAATTCAAAAAGAATAAATTATAGTAGCTATCAAATACTTTATCAAATATATTTCATTTATTTACGGTTGTTATTGAATATCTTTTGTTATGTAAATTATATGTTTTACATGCGTTTTGAGTTGGAGAATATTTGTTTTGTATTACTTTTTATACTTTCAATGTTAAATATTTATTTAACAGTTTCATAAATACTTATTTGTTTATATAAAATTAAACAGTAGATTCATTTAATATTTTATTTTTATTACAATGCTACCGAATATCTGATGTTTATCTTTTCCAATCTAATATGTTCTAAGACATTTTAACTCTAATAAAAATAATGCCACAAAACATATGCATTATTTATTAGATAATATAATATATTTTTTATTAAAGTTGGCAAAATACAAATATAATATATAAATTTATTTCCTGAGGTATATGATTTTCTACTTTTTACTTTTCCTTCAATAACTTCTTTCCATCAAATCAATAATAAGTATACAATTTGACCACAATTTCCTATAATGAAATCGAATTTTGTAAGAATTCGGAGTTTGCAATATTCACGAATATCTATTTTTTTTTATTGCTTTAAATCTGCGAGTACTGAAAAGCCCCAAACTCCCATTCATTTAAACTAAGGCGTGTATGGAGATGCTTAAATATCTCTTCAGAATTCTTTACTCATTCCTTCAGTAGGATTGATTGCATACCCAAAACGCGTGCTTCGTTCGTTAGATGCCCTTGCCGTCTTGTGAGACTCAAATCTCGAAAGTTGTCCAAGTATACATTTGCTTAATATCCAAAAGGAAAATTAATTCCTTTTATGTATATCAATCCCCTAAATTCGCTGGCGAGTTTTCAAGGAATTAAATAATTTTTCTTACATTTGGAAGAGATACTCGGAAGTTTTAGTATTCTGAGGTATCTGAATTCGAATAATCTTATGGAAAACAAGTTAGCTTTTAAAGCAATCCTGTAAAAACGTTAAAAAATAATTGTAATGCGATAATACAAGAGACCGATGCTTATGTAATAAGCGCAATAAATCATTTATCTTTAAAAATTTCTATACGACCTCCAATGAAAGAAAATGCGTAAGATTTTGCGCTATACAGGGCAAATTCTTTTTTTCCCATACATAATATTTTTGAGAATTAAATCATGAACTTCTGTACGATTTTTTGACTTGCTAACGTCTTTAAAGACAAAAAATTAAAATAGCTAAATTTGCGATAACTTCCAAAAATATTGCTGCGCAGAAATTTACATTTTAGTACAAAATTATGGAAATACCTTTTTAATAAAGGTAATATTAGTGCCATGCCTTTTTTTTATTTCAGAATTTCAAAACTTTTTTTAAATGCATAATTTTTAATTATACATTTTATTATTTCAATAACTGACATAGTTTTATTCGATATTTAATGGCAATGGTACTTTTACATTGCTTAAAATTAACAATACAAAAAGTTTATTTACTACCCCGTTTAAATGAATAAAAAACAAGCCACAATAACGGAAATGGATTGTTTGCATATTTGAAATTGAACAAATTTGAAAATAATTCTCCCGGATAGTTATATTTTTATGTCGATACGATGCCTTATGGTAAGGACCTCAAAGTTCATTTCTTTAATGAACAGAAAAATAGGATAGGTAAAGTATGTTAAATAATGCAATTTTAAGGAATATCACAATTTATAATAGTATATTGAATGAATAATTTTTAATTTCAACAACCATTTTATTTTTATGTTACATTTATTTAAATTAATACATTCTTCTAATTTTTTCAGTGATTTTATAATATTATTTAGTGTTTAAAACTGATAGAACAATATTGGATTATTTTTACAATTCTTAACTAAGATCCGATTTACTTTGGTACTTGAATTGAGGGAAACGAAAATAATATATATTTTTTATTTTCACTACGTATATAAAAAAACTTAACTTTTGATTTAGCATCTAATTATTTCATTGAAAATGCATCTAAAAGTTTTGACTTAAGTATTTTGCCTGGGTAATAGAAATTACTTTTTGTAATATTGTTTTATCCATTATATTCAAAGATTTACACAACTTATTTTGCATTGGAACTTCAAATTAGAATTATTTCATAAAAGTTTTAATTCCGAATAAATGTAAAATGAAAACATGGCAAATAATTTTAAAAACTTGCAATCAAAATTGATGTGATCGAGCAATTATAAGCCATAACGCAACTGGTGACTGAAAGCGGATTGTTTCAATTTAAGTATGAATATATAAACATTGCCAAAAGTAATATAAAGATGTTACATAGCGACAAAGCAAAGCATCTAGTTTCAGCTTCCATAAGATGAAATAAATATTAATGCATTTCCAAATTTCAGGGACTAAATAAGAGGAATAAATAATGAAAATTTGAAAGAATCCTCACTCGATTGTTTACGAATTTTCTTTTAATATCCATGATGTAATTTTGAGATGAATGACACCAATTCGTTTGTATTCATATATTATATTATATTATATATATATACGTATAAATATTTTTCACGATGATTTATTTAAACTTCATCAAAATGAAAAAGTTACCAAAACATAAGATTTTTTTTTAAATTATTGCTAAGTATTTATTGCTGTCTCTTTATGCAAACTGGATTGTTGGAAATAATATTAAATAAGAATATCACTTCTTGTTTGATATAATAATAATAGTTTTTACAATGACTTCTACTTCTTTCTTAAAAAATGCAACCTTCGAAAGAGCATTTTCAAGCCTGCAAAATATGCTTCAGGAATTGAGTGAATCTATTTTCAATCATTTATAAAAACGTCAAGGAGATTATTTCCTTTCCTATTTCAACTAAGGTACAATTTTATGTCACATTTATTTTTGTTTAAGGCAAAAGATTTATGGTCCAAAGTTGAAACGAAAGGTTTACATGAAATCGCATGGTCCCGAACTTACCATATTCGGGGATAGAAATAAGAATTATGATCTTGAAGATGTCGTTATTGACAACCCCTTTTCCTCCGAATTCAATGCGCAATACTACAATTCATGACTTTCATACTACGGAGTCAGAGAATTGGGCAATTTTAAAGGAATGACTACTATAAATAATAGCTTGCCTACGGATGTTTTGTTATAGGAAATATGTAACGAATAGCAAAAGCATTGCAAAACAGAAAATCAAGCAATTATTAATGGTACATCTATTTTTTTATTCTTCTGAAAAAGGAAAAATATGATTTATATACTTTCTTTTCCCACTTCGCATTAAGAAAACAAAGAGATGAAATTATTGATGATTTATACATTGCTAATAAGATAAGATTTCCATAAACAAAACCTTTAAAATGTATGTAAATTTTCAAAAAATAAGGAACCGCATATTTTTAAACGACTCAATAAAAATGCATAATCATGTAAAAACCAGCAAAACTAGGATTTTTATAATTTCAGTTATTTCTGAAATATCAGGCTACAAGATCTTTTTTTTCTTTTAATACGAATTTTTTTTCTTATACCTTACATTTAACGAACAGATACTAATAGCAAAGTTTGACCTAATTTATTATATTATTAAATTAATTCTCTATTCATTCTTCAAATATTTCGACTTGAAAACGTGTTTGTTTTAAAATGCTTGTATTCGTCTGCAGAACATCCAAAGCATTTTGCAATTACACAATATTTTGTTTAAAATTTATTTTTAATACGTTGCTTAAAATTGCCCTTATGAAAAATGATTTTTTAGATCGACTCTGATCATTGTGTACATAGAAATTAAAATTCTAAATGAGCTTACTTCACATTCCTATTCTTATCCAGAAAAATACAAATAAAGAGATAATCTTATTTAAAAGAATAATAAAATTACTTTAAAAAATTCTTTTTAGTTCTACGCTAAAACTAAACTTTAATTACAATAATAAAATTAAACGTAATACCGGAAATAAATTTCAGAAAAAATAACGATATTATTTTCATTCTATTGCCATAAAGCAATATATAAAATTTTAAATTTGGCCACAAAATTGAAATGCATGTTCTCCCTGCGATTTTTCCTTTGTTCTTTTATGTATAAGAAATAAGTTTAAAGGTTTTGAATTCATTAAACAAAATAAATTAGTAAATTTATGAAAAAGAATATATGGCAAAATAGTTTACAATTTTTGAAAATTTCAAATTATTCTCCTGTTTTTACTCATATTGATGAAGTCGAGCGTTTAAAAATTCCAACTAAATTCATAATTTCAGGATCAATATATAAAATTTTAAAGGTGGGTGACTTAAAACAAGTCAGTATAAGGAAAAAAAAATGTTATTTTCTAAGATTCGAATTTTTCAATTCATATGCAAGAAAAAAAAATTGGAATAATTATCATAAAAAATAGTCATAATTCAATATTTATAAGTTATTTATCGTCAGAATAAATTGGAATTATTTTATTTCTTAATATCATAAATTGTGTTCTTCATAATCTGAGCCTTATTATAAAAATTTCAAAATACAAAATCGATAATTAATTAATGTATTACATATTTTATTTATTGTTCTTAATCTCTTAAAAGATAAATTTATGACTGTATTTCTATAAAAATTCTTAGAGAAGTTCCAAAGATTTTTTTTTTATGATTCTATATTTTATGTCTTATAGATACATTTATATTTTAAAGTGTTTTCTGAATTTCTAAATTTTGGTACTATTATAAAAAACTTTTTTCCCATTAAAATAAATATAATTTACTATAATGCGGACAACTTTCACTGCCCATTCCAAATGGAAAAATTAGATTATCCATTAATATAATAGGATCTCGGATTAGGTTTCCCTCATACAAATTTAGCACCTGAATTATCAGTATGTCAATCTTTTATATTGGCTCCAATATAATGAAAGCTTTTTAGTATTTCTTACCAGCTTATTTAGCCATATTGTTAACGTAGATAATGCTACTATATGTATTTGTTGTGTAAATATAATTCCGATCATTTTTACTGTCTTGTATAAGAAGTATTTAAGTATTGTAATCGTCCAAGAATTCGAACTAGAGATAACTGTAATCCCATGCTAAAAATCAAGTCGGTTGATAAAAAGGCTTCAAAAATATACATTTTCACGATATATTCTATAATAAGTTTCACAACAAACAACTAGCCTCACAACAAATATTTCATTTTGTTACTATTGTTCATCAACACCGTGTAGTGTATTTGGAACTTTATTCAAGGCTCATAATTTTATGTAAGAGAAAGAAAGTTTCGACGAAACCGCTTGTGCTGGTTAATAAAAGACGTTAGTGCTATTTATTTAGAAATAACGTTGAAACGTTGTTTGAAAAATTCAATAACCTTTAAAAATTAGCGTCTATCCCTGGTTGATTATTAAAAAAGATAATTTTTAGAGAACATATTAAACTTTGGATTAAACAAAAAGAGTTTGTGGAAAGTTATTTTATTGCAAAATAAACTAATAAAAACATATGGTTGGCTGTTGGACATATAAGGAGAATATGCTGCATCGAACGCAAAGAATAGTTTTAATAATACAAAATGGTGATTTTGATACATATGATACTGATCAAACAGTTAATAGTGAATGATACGAACAATAGTTAATCATTTTGAACAAATTGATGAAACTGCCTTTAGGTCAAGGCGAAAGACAGAAGAAGTCAATTTTTGAGCACAATGCTCATACACATGTCACAAGACCATTGGAAAAAATTTATTATAACTTCGGCACATAAGGCAACAAATCACGACGTATTCACCAGATTTCGCTTCTTCAGACTACTATCTATTTTTCTTTGAGCAAAGTGTCCTTTCTGGAGAGAAGTTCAATTTCCCTCCAGATATCAAAACTTAGCTTCATAAATAGAATGCATATAAAAATTAAGCGTTTATTCATTTTGAAATTCATTTGTTACCCGAAAGCTGCATCCATGTTGTAATTTCTAATTGAAAATATTTTGAATAATCCAAACTTTAATTTTGATAGCAAATGAGTCTTTTTTTAAAGATAGAATCACTTATGCATCCAAACTCTCTCATCAGTCAAATTACATTTTAGAAGTAAAGTAAGCAAATTAGTGAAGTAATACCGATAGATCTATTGATATTTGATTTATTTCTCCCAATTCTAACTCGAAGCATGCGTAAGAAAAACGAACCTGCTAATATAATAATAAAAAGATATGCCAAAATTGCTTTTTTCATCATAAAAAAGTTTTTTGAATTTATCTTGCTGCAATTTTTTTCTCGCAAACAATACTTCAAGTATATATTTATATATTTTGTTTAAATGTGAGGACGAATTATTGAATCTTAACTATGTAATAAATTACTACTGAGTATAGATAATGTTATCTAAGTTTTCATTTCCATGCATATAAAATTGCTCATTTAAACAACATCGAAAAATTTTTAATCATTAGTAAATAATTCATCTCTATTTAGATAATTTATAAAATATATCTGAGTATGACGATGTTCTCTTGAATTTTAGGTTTTTAAAAATTCCATATATTTTTCGCCTTTAGCAGTCTTTGTAAAATAGTTTGAAAACATAATTTAGAGTCAATATTTCATTACAATAAAAATTGTGTTATTTTATTAATGTAAGGATATTTCCTTTTTAGATGCAGATGCTTTATTAAATATTTTATTAATATGGCATGACGGGTTTACAAGCATTCTTTACACAAATATATCGTAATATACACAATTACAAGCTCACTTTTTAGTTAAATAACATACACTTAATAAGAAAACTACACAATTGTGAACTCAGAGCCACAATCATTGTAAAACAATATATAATTTGTTGTGCAAAATTCCGTCAACTCACAATATCATGTAACAAAATAATCAAAATATCCTGTAACAAGATTTTGTAATAAGAAATTTTGGAGCATTATAACACTATGTTTCCTATCTGTAATGTTTCGAAAACACAGTTGGTCCACACGTGATAAGTATTCGGCCTTTGGATCTGAAAATTCCAGTTTCAAAATCTGACATCATCGAAGAACTACCATACAACTCGATCTGGTGCACGTCATATGTATTGGGATAAAATTCCTTTTTGTCGAAAATTTGGAGATGAATTTATCGTTGTAGATTAATCATTTACCGTCCTCATTATCTGACTGCAAATCAAGAATATGAGGCCCATCCCAAAAGAGCCTCGATATTGCTGGAGACAGAAAGTGTAATGAAAACTGATCGGGAAAGCAGCCATATAATATTATATGGCAAATATGTATCTTCGAAATTTTTTTCAATAGCTACTGTTATCAAAGTAATTTTATTTTTGATCAATTTCACAAAATATATAGCATTTGCAGAATTCATTAAAAAATTAAAAAAAAAACATCGAAAATTTGAACAAAGTAAGCGTGTTGTGTTTACTTTCAAAATATATCTTAGCCATTCATTATAAAATCAAAACTTAACCTACAAGGCATTAAACGGGTGTGATATACTGTGAATTCTGAATAGGTTTTTAATCATGCAAATCATATGATCAATAAATAAAAAAAGTTTAAAATATCACAATAAATATCATTTATGAAAGTGATAGAGTTATTATATTAAAGAGCTGTCTACAAAATTGAAGTAAAAAGAGCTTACATTTTGAGCTATTTATGAGGAAAGTTCAGTTATAAAACATACACTTGCTTCAAATTTTATGATTCTAGCTTTTACTTGCTAGAATAAAAAAGTTCAATGAAACTCTGAGATAAGCATTTTTTCATATTTACTGTTATGGAATCTATATTTATGAAATTATTTTGAAAGCAGATCACTATAGTGAGACGAGTTATGATACAGAATATTATTTCCTTGAAAATAAAATATATAGCTCAAAAATCATATATTTCTTGAGAATTATTCTAAGAAATTTAAAGAAGAAATCATTAATAAATATTTGAGTATACGCACAGGAAAAATTATTCCATCCATTTCTTAATGAGAAGATTCATAATTAGTTAAAATGTATCAACCAAAAAGCAACATTCTAATTTGCATGCAAAATGAAAGATTAAAGAGCCATCAAAAAACTATTTAAAGATATAAAATGTTGAAGTCATGATTAAAAATAAATGGAATAAAAAATATGACAAATTTATTCGTGGAATTTTTTTGAATACTGTTTAAATATCTTCTTCAAAAAAACTAGAGAATAAATACAAAACACTGTTCCTCTGAAGTTGTTTTTTTTCCCCACCCAAGATCTTTTTTTAATTGTAGAAATATTTTGCGCTGAAACTTATAACATGTTATTAACGATAACGTTTGGAAAAACCGTATTGCTAAAAAATTAAACATCGATGTGCGTTTTCTTTTCTGCCTAAAAATGCATAGTAAATTATCTTAAAAAAATTTAGTTGAAAAGTTCAGACCAGTAATCAATTTCACATTTTATTAATTTGATATTAGTTTTAATTTAAAGATTAATTTGCAGATCAATATTTAAATTACGAATCTTAAATCACTTCAGATTTGTTTTTATTATTGTTTCAAGGTCAGAACATACAGCGCCAAGTACTTCTCTATGTAAATATTGTTACAAACCTGCAATTCGGCTTCCCAGCATAGTTTGTTTCACTAGCAGAAAGACTGTTTTAAAGTCATCATTATTGGACGGAGTCCGTGTGTCACATCGGAGGTCACAGAGCTTGGCGACCATTTGGCGACTTGGCGACCAATTTGGCGCCAAAATGGATTATACCCGAAACTGAGAATTTTCCCAATCCGTCCAGTAGGAACCGAGATACGCCTCGAACGTTCCTGATTGGT
>JAPMOR010045109.1:89106-135803 GCA_026543865.1 Argiope aurantia | reverse complement strand
AGAGGCAATTTTCTCTCAATATGATAATTCGGCTTCTTTTTGTTGGTGTTGTTTGTTGAAAATTAGTTTAATTAAAAAAACGGACTTAAAATATTCAAAAACAACAATACTCTATTTAATTGTACTAGTATGCCTCATTCCGCAAAATATTTCCACAACAAAAACTCTTACCATCCACATAACCTAAATTATAGTTACAGACATTTGATGGGTCCTCAGAACAGTGTTTGTGATTGGCTAGTACGCTTTTATTACAAAACACGCCATTATTCAAAACGATTTGTGCTTGTTTGTTCTACTAAAATGACCGTAACTTCTTTTGCAATACATATATTGTAATACTGTTTTTGTTATTAAATTTGACATTAAATTACCTTCAATTTGATATCTAAACATTTGTATTTAAGTGAAAATTAATATATTCTACAAGCACGCAAAGTTGAAAAACATGAAACTTTCAAAAAATGTCCACACTTTTGGCCACCACTGTATATATTTAAATACACATATCAGCTAATTATAATTATTTAAAGTACGGTTTATGGAGATTTAAAAAGGCAATTTACATTTTCAGAATGTGTTTAATATTATTTTTATTCGATTTGTCGATATAAATTTAATCTAAAAGGTGCAGTTTTAGACAAAGAAACAACTATTCCAATGCCTTAAGTAAAGCACATCAAATATAAATAGTCTGGCTACAAAGTTGAGCATTTTTATAACACAGGGAAGAAAGCAAAATTAATTATTAATTTAATTTAAAATTGTACCAATAATCTTAAAACATAATATTTAATCACCAGTTCTGAAATCGTGCGATAAAAATCAAGAATTAATTCTACCTAAAGAAACATTATTCTAGTTTTCAACAGAAATCTTATTAATGGAAGAAAAATATTATTCATTCATAACTGAATTCTACATATTTGATTTTCTTCTTGAAAGGAATTTAAAAACAAATAAAATAAGCCGAGGAATCGAAAATGATGAATATCGTTGTTATTGCTGATGATAAAAAAATATAAAAATAAAATTTCCTCAGAATTCGTTATTTATTAACCCTTAAAAAAATCATTTTCAAATAAAATAAGTTTTTAGAACTTCAAGTTAATTAATCCACAAAATTCGGGTATACATTTGATTTGCCATTTTTCATTCACTTCCGAGACCAATTGTAAATTATAAATTTTGATTAGATAGCAAAGCAAAGGATTATGGCATAATGCTACGTTCATATTTCTCAACATTCAAGTTCCAGTGTAGTAATGCAATTAATTTGGATTTATATTTTATTGAAATTCTGCATTATATATATTCAATATTATAATTTAGATATTTTGACTTATAATTTATTTATATTATTCACATATAATAGGGAGATTTTTTGTTATTTTTCAAATCACAATTTTTAAATTACCTTTTCATCATTTCTTTCGCCCTTATAAAATTTAGTTATGAAAGTATTTTACACAAAAAAATATACAGTATAAATCAGATGACATTTCCCAAATTTTATTTATTTTTGTAGCAAATGGAGTAAACAACAGAGAAAGATATTTACAACACTTGAACGAGTTCTTTATAGATGTATATTCTAAAAATAATTGTGTAAGTTTCAGTTTCACGAAATGAATTTACTGTTAGAGTATTTTCATTTAACAATTTAATTCCTTTGCGGCTTAAACAATAGCGATTACGTAAAAAGGCACAAGCATTATCTAAAAACATTTTTAGTTTCTTTATAAATTTAGAATTTTTCAGAATAATTCAAAATGTTCTTTCAATGTATATTAATTTTCTATATGGATCTGCTACCGTCCATGATAAAAGACGCCAATTCAGTGTTAATTTTTAAAAAGGGCGTAAAAAGTAACGAGACGATTCATTTCAGACAAAAACGCGAAAAATGGCATTCTATAAACCATTAAAAATTATTCATTGAAAAATGGTTAATATTTCCAATCAAGGAGCATCCAAAGCAAATTCATTAAGTGACAATGTCATTTACACTTATCCTTTTTTTAAAAAAATGTATTTAAATAGTGACTCTGGGTATCTAGAGCGCCACTAATATTTTACCTAGCATTTAATTTTCAAAAAGCAGTTTTTTCTGGTATTTCTAATATAAAAATAAACTTAAAGCAAACACAATTTTGTAATTTAAGGAAATGAGCAGCTGGGAATTTTTCATTGGGGATTAGCGAATGAGCCTTTATTTTAACATAAGAGACGGAAAAGAAGAGAAAATAAAAAAAAAAAACTTAATAAATTTTTCCTCATTATTATTTAGCATCAAAACCCTCGGGGGCACCTCTAAATGAGGATGAGAAGCTTCCGGCATGGTGGTGGTTCTCGCCACCTTGGAGAGTACACGAAAAGGTGGGAGTTTGACTGCTCCTCCTATTGATGACGAGACGTACTTCCTTAGGGAAGGGCTGTACCGTGGCCGATGATGACCCTTAGGACTCAAACACAGTTCCCGCGAATGTTGCTATTGCGTCGATCCGGTCATTCAATATTACTTATCCTTGAGCCTTCGGACGTGTCCGAGTCAGTGATACGATTTACTTATCCATCATTGGAATATGGCACCCATCTTTTGATAATTTATAAGAATTAGATTAGGCTGTGTTTTCGATCAGACACAGTATTGCATTTGTTCATAGATTTTCCAGATTAGATAATGCAATAGCCATTTATCACTCTCGTTCATTTGCAATAATGGTTGTGATTATCTAATATATTTAATATTTCCAATTGAATGAGCGATTTGCAAAAATGATTTATTTACACTTTTCGATCTAATTGAGAAGAATCTGTTTAAAATAAAACAATGTAAATCGTGTTTAAAAATAATTATCGCAAAATGGCATCTCTGCAAAAGAAAAATCCAGTATGCTTTTATTAGACAAATAACAATTCATTATTTCAATTACCTTCTAATTAATTTTATCTGTGAATTTCTTCTATTTATTACTCTAAATCGTCTTGCAATTTTTACTATTTTAAATAAGACTAATCATTACTGAAAATAGAAGCATTTAAAAAACGAACATAATATCTTACAATTTATTTTGACAAATAGAGTATATATTTTATTTTACACATCAAACACATAATATATAATTACATTAATTCTAAACAGGTTTATGTTACAATTAATTGATTAATTAAATAAAGAAATCACGATACAGTCCTTTATGTATCTTATCCTCCACGATATAGGTTTCCGCTTGTCTTTTTCTCTGTGTTAGATTTACTCTCTACTAAAACGATTTATCATAAAAATAGCTTCATTACGTTTAATTAATGTTTAAATATTAATTAATAATTATAATTCTTGTTATATGTTTATTTCTGTTTTGTTAATGTCTATGAATGATACTTTGTTATTACTTAAAATGCGTGCTTGATATTTCAATTGCTGTAAAACAATAATGACTTTACCGTTTCTGTTTTGTTTGTAATAAAATAAAAACGGGCTGGGAAGGTTAATATTATGAACTTAGCATCTCATTTTGGAATTCACTCTTTTCTGAATCAATTTAAATTTTATTTACTTTTTGCATATTTTAATTTTTTTAATGTTTTATATCAAAATCAATTTTTTCCCATCCGTGAGTATATTTTTCTGAAGTAACTTACATTTTAATGGATAATTTACTAACAAAAAAGATCATTCAGTGAGAAAAATTAAATCATATGTTCATTAAAGTATATTGAATTATATGGTAAATTACAATTGCAAATAATTGTTCCACATCTTTTATGACATATTATTAATATGTCAAAGAAATAAAATATATTAGAATTATATGTTCATAATGCATCCTGTTCTAATATTTTCAACTGATTCTGAAAATCATTCTCAATACTTTCCGACTTGAATAATTCAATCGCAGTAATTGAAAATAATTGATATAATTGCTAACAATAAAAAAAGGAAAATAAAATTCGAGGGAATAAATCACATTACTCATTAACAATCTCATCATACCAGCTCTATCTTTCCTTTATACTGTGTAAAAAGTACAATTTCTCAATAGTCTTTGAACATCATTAGATATGTTAAGATTCTTTAAAATTAAAGTAAGATATATTTGATGTTTAATGGTAGTTTATTTTTTTACTTTTCCAAATTCACTGTTTAGTTTAGTTATATTAACGTCCCGTTTGAAGCAACACTAGGACTATTTTCGGACGGACCGTGTAATTTTGAACTGCGGTCAGATGACGAGGACGACACCTGAGCTGGCACCCCCCTCTCCACACCACACCAGTGGTAGGGCGTTTGGTCAGGATGGATTTAAGGTGCAACAGACCTACCTTACACGACGGTTCTTCGGTGGAATCGGGCCTCGGACTTGAAACCCTCCGGTTCCGAAGCCGAGACATTACCACCAGGCCACCGCGGTCCATCTTCCAAATTCACGGAATAAAATCTAATGGAGCATTCAAGTATTTGATAAGTACACTAAAATCCTTAACAAAAAAATAGTTTGAACAAATTTATTTTCACTTTATACTTACGCTCCTTTAGACTTTTTTCAAAAACAAATATTTTTATTAACATTTCTTTTAAAATGAAATGCTACAAAAATAACTCCTTTTGTTAATTTTCATACTAACTTACATTCATTGGATAATATTAAAATATTTCGTATAAACTATATTATATGAATATGGAAATAAAGAAATCGCAGTCATTTCACGTAATGTGTAACATTTTTATTTTTAGTATACAAAATAAAAGGTTCTGCAATTTTCATATAAAAGAATACAAACTTACAATCAAATATTATCTTTCCTACTTGATAATTTATGCATTACTAGAGATAAATAAAAATTTTCAGCCATGAAATTTGGTATTATCTGAACATATCTATTTTGAGGTAAAATTCAAGAAATGAAATGCATATATAGGGAAGAAATACTTTAAGAAGTTTTGCGAATATTTCTACATTAATAATTTTTTTTTATAAGACTAGCATACATTTTAAATAGGTTTTGAAATCAAACATCATAGTTTGGAAGGGATTGTAGTAAAATATAACAAATGCAATTTTCTAAAATTTATTTTATGAAATCCTGTTTTGTACTTTGATGCAAAGTTTTATGTATTTTGCACAATTTTATTTCCTTTATCGTAGCTCTAAATATTAAATGATATATTGGAAATTAAATTAGCGAAGAATTCTCAATGCAATTCGAAATTTCTTTTGTATCGAGTTTCTTCATTTAAAATGAAAAAGTAAATGGTTGTTTTAGATCGTAAATTATTCCCTTTATTTTCATGCATGTTCATTACTTTTTTGTACTCTACTCTAAATTTGATGCTTACATAAAAGGAAATGAACAAGTTTTCTTTTATGTAAAATACATAAGCAGAGGAAAGATACTTTCTACATAAACTTGAGTTTTTCAGAAACGTTTATTTAGAAGAAATGTTTAAATTTTTTTTTAAAATAAGTGATTTTAATTTTGTTTCCACTGGGAAAATAGAGAACATTAGTAAACATTAAAACTTTTTCATATAAATCCTTATTGAGTTTATAAATTATTTGCTTTGAGAAGAAACGGTAAATAGCGCAATCTGTTACTGGTCATTTAAAGCACTCTTCAATAAATTAACACATTTACCTAAACTTTTGATTGTAGAATTTTTATAATAATTGCTTTGTTACAAATACTATTATTTTCTTGGTAATCTTAAAGATATATTTTATGTCAATTTCATATATTTATTTTTTTAAAATAATTGCAATAATCCTTACTTAAATGACAAATTCATAAAAAAATACTTGAAACATGTTACACCTATTATTTATTTGATGGTTGGAGTTGAACTTAAGGATTTTAATTCACAGAAATATATATTATATATATATATATATATATATATATATATATATATATTCTTTCAACAGAAATGTACATTCACTATAACAGAAGGTTAACATGAATTTGATGCTTAAGGTTTATTTAACAATCAAATACGATCCCACAAAATCGTCATATGCCATTGTGTAGTTTTATAATTTTATTGTAACCGATTCATATAGTGTAATAAGAAATTAAAGAATGTGAATTTTTTTCAACTAAATATGTTTTTGCGATCGATGACAATAAGTAAAAGAGTATTATTGATATTATTTTAACTCATTTTAATGAATATATTGAAATACATAACAAATGAGAAATTCTTTTTAAAATGTCAAACTGGTTATAAATGAAATAAAAAATAAGTCATAATGTGAAACAGTAGTTTGAATATTTGAATCATTTTTGATTAATAAAAATATTCATCAATAACCATTCCATAAAAGCAAAATCCTACCACAAGATTTTACTGCTGCTTTATGATGCGAACTTTAAAACAAGTCAAAATTATTGAAATGTTTTTACATTTAAGGTGCACGTACACACTTGGAACTTCGAAAATTGTTCAAAATAACGAATATTTTTATTGTTTCAAAATGTTCTCTGATCCTTTAGCTTTCAAACGATACCAAGATGTTGTCAATATTCGGAATATATTTCGAGTTAATTATTTTTTTTGAGGTGCTTTCATTAAAAACTCTAGTTTCGTTTTTTTTAAACTCATTTTATGAAGAATGATATTTTCCCACTATGTTGTTTCATTCAAACAATCATAACTCAACAAGAAATTAACCAAATACAATTATTTATATATCAAAATAATCTGTATGAAACAGTAGTTGTTTTATGTTTCAATCAAAGTTATATTTATAGAAATAAATATTTAATGGCCATGTAAAAGTTAAAATTACTGAAAAAATCTCGCTTTTTCTATTTATCGTCGATGAAAAAGCTGTTTAAAAAAACTAAATATTTTTATAACTTGATTGAGGCAGACCACATGAAGACTGATATAAGGCATAATTTCGAACTAGAATTGTGTGTACAAATAAGAATTTAAGATATCTTGTTTCAAAAAATATTATAATTTGCTCATGAAATATAATTTAATTAATTAATAATTAGTGTAATATGGTTTTTCTCATTGAAACTGCATAAATATATTAATGAGCTACTGTAAAAAAATTGGATTTTTAAAATTAAAATTTAAAAAATCTAGTGTGTACGTACACCTTAAGAATACAGACATGTAATGCAAAATGAAAAAATTAAATGTCTGAAATGAAAATAGATATTATTTACAAAATTTATAAATCATTTTCATTAATTAAAATATTTACTCATGAATAAACAAAGCTTTTTTAAAAAAATGTAAAAGTAAAATTTTGCTAATTTTGTGAATGCAAAAAAAGTGTAAAGAATAAAAATCAAGATAATTTAATCAGTTTTCACCTATTATAGAATTAGCCATTCTTTATCCTTTTTGTTTTTAAGAATCTACACAAACATTAAACTGAAAATATTTATTAATAATCGCACATTAAATATTCATTTTAAAATGAAAAAACACCAAATAAAAACAAAGTTATCCAATTCAAATATTTATATAGTTGAGATATATTCTTTAGATTTTAACAATATTTTATTCGCTTTAATTACATGCAGAAATTTTGAACAACAAATTATAGCTTTAATGTCATAAAAATTTACATTGTATCTTCATACAATTTAAATTTTTATGACAGATCGAATTCTACAACGACTACAAAAGGCTTTACAACGCCTTATATTTTCCATATTTTTCAATATATTTTGATATATAAGCTTTCAGTTAAAAATAAGATTTTTACTGTAATATTTACTTACCATAAATATGACAAAACATGAAAGAATAAATAAAAAGTGCCTCATTAGGAATGCTTTAACAGTTCAAAGACATTTCTATATTGAAATAATTAAACAAAATTAAATTTGAGCAATAGAGGATCTCAATAAAGATGTCTAATGAATCATATTCTGCTTCCATTTTAGGACATATTAGTGAAAGTAGAACAAATCTAAGCAGATTTAATTTCCTCCATTTTGTTTCTTTGCTCTTCTATAATGGAAAAAAAAACATAGCGCCGCTATTAAATTTTGAAGACCCTTGCTCTCAAAATACTTTTTCAGGTAATTTTTTCAATATTCTTATAACAGAAAGGGATATTATCCTTCATTCGACCTTATATATTTATTGAAAAGGTTATTTTGATTCAAAAGGAAAAAAAACCGAAATATTTTTCATCTATTTAACCTTTTAAAAGGGCCATTTTTTTCTAGTCATATTATGTTAAATTATTTTGAGGCTTGTAATTAGAATAAGAAAAGGTATTCATTTAGCTTATTAGATAAATTTAATTTGATTAATTATTTTGGTTAGTTAATAATTAAGTACAAATCAAGACATCATTTTGTGCGAGATAAAGAACTGAAACATCTAAGTTTCTGTCTTTCTAAAAAATGTGTCAGAACTTATGCCAACCTACATAATTTCATAGAAAGAGTGATAAATTTGGTGGGAAGCATACTTCCCACGGTCCTAGAAAGGGTCAATTTAAAAACAATTAGAATTGGTTAAAGAACTAGAAACGAATTAGCAGACTTTTCTTTTTCTTCGATTTAAAAACGAATAGATTTAAAATGAATAAATTTCGATTTAAAAATGAATAGAAATGAATCTATTCGAATAATTACTGTGAATATATATTCATGTTATAGAGAGTTCATTACACAGGGCATATTTTTCAAATTGATTTTTAACTAAACCATGTCAGTTATAACGACTTTCATAATTACTCTAATTTTCTCTTAATTATCTCAGATATTATAAGGTAAATATCTGAAATTTGAAATCTGAATTTTGACTTCTGATCATAGCAATGAACTGATATGTATAGAATAGGTTTGAAATAATATTTATTACCACAAAATTTAAATTACCACCCGCTCCCAACAATCTAAAATTACTACTTTTTTCGAAAAAAATATAGATTATGCTTTATGTCATATCGTATCTAATAATAAGTATTATTTACCTCTAATTATGTGTAATTTATTATTATCACCAATCTTGTAAAAATTAGAGAATTGGATCATTATAAAAATAAAAGTGGCTGAATATTATGAGGCACGAGAAATATGCAAATCTTATTTAAAAATACTGATTAATAGGCCAATTTAGTCGTATAATAAAGATATCTCGTTTCAAGTAGAACCTTCAGTCTTCAATTCTTTACTTGTATTTATGCTGTCTGAAAAAAACTTAACCATAATATTAGAATATTCAACCATAAGATTTAGATTAAATTCATCTATATCCCAGCAATCGTTAAGAGTTTAGATTAAAAACCAAAACAAATACTCATCCAGTCAAATTATTTCTCTTCAAATCCATCACATTCAGGTGTTAGGTGACAATCCCACGTATGAACGAATAACTGTCATTCATACCTTTAACATAATCGATCAAAACATACATATTTGATATTATGTTGATTATTAAAATCTATTATTAAAACTCAATCATGGATGATTCAAAGTGTGTTTCTTCCAACTCGCCAACCTCCATTTATTACTGAAAAAGAATCAAAATGATTATCATCCAATTCCTCTGTTAGCACAACCTATATTTTACATTGATGTCAATTTTTTTGCTCTTCGCTATACTTGACAACAATCAATAACACATCATTGTAAATAAATAGGTTTCACACGTATAAATTATTAAATAAAGCGATAACACGATAATTCATTAATTATACGAGTTGCTAATTTTGTATAATATAATAAAGAATTCACGAGACATGAATATCACTGTATTTCTAAACTGAATCATTTTTTTTTCAAATAAATCATTCATCATTCACGAAAAATGCAGGCTTATTACAATAAAGCACTGTTCCTGTTTATCTGATAATAGACATTATCATTATATCCAAGAATATTTTCTTAATTACGGGATAAGAAAAATTCTCAGTATTTAACATTATCTTTTTTCCCAAAAACAAATTCCACTAATAAGAACTGAAGTTTATTTGTAACCATTATACTCTTCCTATCCAAGAAATGCATAACTTTACAATTCACCTTGCAAACAAAGAAGTAGAAAAAGCATAATGATATTTAATGACGCTGGTTTTTAGTTTTTCTAAATTAAAAGTTAAAATTAAAGCAACAAAAGTTGTAAAAAAACACCGATAAATTGGAAAAGTGTTGCTCGTCTTCCTTTACAATGCATGCCTTCCTCTTAAGGAAGATAAAAGTTTCATAGCTCTAATACTTCACCGGTGTGTATTGTAGTCACTGTTCCAAATTACCATAACTGACCAAAAATAAAATTGTAAGTCTTTAAATTTATTACTAAAATAATTATTTTTTAAGCACAATGGGTTGGGATATTATATGCTTCAGTAAGTCATTTAAGACAGATCCATTTTTGAATTGCAATGATACAAGACAACGTTTCTGTATTCTTTTAATTCAATCTTATAATTGTTTCATCTTTCGTTATTTTCCTTTGTTATTGAAACTTGAAGTACTTTATGCCTTTCTAAGGATTCAGTTTTAGCTTATTTTCATGCATAATAAACTTAATTTTTTTGAAAGTTGGATGCCATTATTTGGATAAAGATGACTTCGTTTAAGAAAGTTTTTTTTTCTTACAATGAATTCTTTTTAAGCACGTCAATTTAGATTTGAATAAATATTTTAATATCATGTAAATAACAGTTTCTTCACAAATTCGGTTCTGAATATTTTTGGAAATATATCATTATTAAAAAGTATATCAGGGTGAATTCGTTCTTCTTTTCATTTACTGAGTTAATGAGGTGATGAAGGTATAAAGATTTATATAATAATAAAAGGTATAAAGATTTATACATAAATTAAATAACATAATTGGATATTATAATATATATTTTTTTCATTTGAACATGATTTTTATTTTATACTTGGGAAATATATTCAGAAAAAAATGTTGAGAAAACTATGCAAGTGTTAGGATGTTTTATACTATAGAAATAATAACTGTAATGTTTCTTAACGCCGCTTTAGAGGAAATTAACGTAGGCCATCAAATTTGTTTATTGAAAATTAAAATGATAAATAACGTCATTTAAGCTTTAGTATCTAGGATATTTTATTTAGAAATTGTTCACTAATATCAGTATTAGCTAGAATTTATACTAAAATTGTAATGACCGACATAATTTTTCATTATTGTGAAAAGACACACATATAGTGACAGAATTGATCTCAAAAAATCTTATCTGAGGGGAATTTCTAAATTTGCAGTAATATTGAAATACAAAGACCAGAGGTGGTACATCATACCGCAATAAGACCTCACAAACACTCACAAGAATCACTAAACTTCACGAAAATTTAAAGTTTTTAATTTGGGGTGAATATCATTCTTTAAAATATTTTTTATCAAATAGTATCGAAATTGGTCCTGATAATCTTTATCTAGAACATTTGTTTAGTAAGAATTAAAGATAGTGGATTAAAAATATCTGATATCCGAATTTTAATACTACAATTTTTATAGAATAAAGTATATCTTCAAAATAAGATTTTTCTTAAGTAAATCTTAAGAAAAGACATGATATTTCACATTCGTTTATTTGAACATTATATTACTCTGACTGGCTTACGATAATATTAAATTATCTCAATGAGCTATAAAGTGTTTAAAAATATAGAAATTTTATTAGAAATAAAGTTTATATATTTTTTTATTTTTAGTAAAACTACAGAATTTGCCAAATCATCCTCTTTGAAAAATTTGAAACTTAAAGAAAAATAAGTCGTTTCTATAAATTAAACTTTTTATTTTTTAAACCAAAAATTAAAAATAAATGTATTGAAAAAATTAGTGAATTATTTAAGATAAAAAAGGCTAGAATTAAAATATACATTCATTCATTTTGCATCAAATAATGTTCTGAATGTATTTTACGACACTATATTCAGTAACAAAGAAATTCGTGGAGTTCAAGCAATAAAAAACTAGAAAAAATTTATGAATATAAAAAAAATAATTGACTTGGAATTTTTTAAAAAAATCCGATATCATTTAAGCAAAATATCAAAGCGAAATTATAAAATTATAAAGTCTTCAGCATCTATATAAAATTAAATTCTAAAGTTGAATTATTCAATTTAAAAACTATTTTCATTATAGTCAATGCCTCGTTTTATTTATTAGATCTTGCAGTAATTTATTCATTATATTTTACGTTTTAATATTTAATATTAAAGTGAATATTTTTGGCACTATTTTGTTTGCTCTAAAATATAAGTTTATATTTGAAACCAGATTCAATAAACTATTTCATCGCTTACTGATCTTGTATATCTTCGCGAGATTTCACGCATTTGGGAGAATGAAATATTGAATCATACTTCGAAAGAAACGTTTATATTTTGGCAACTCTTCATAACAAAAAGAAAAACATCAAAAACCTACTAACAAAAGAACAATCCAGTAGGAACTTAGCAGATACTGAATGAAAGCCGTTGAAGTGTATATAATTGTATGTTTCTACTTTAATTCCAATTAGTGTTCATAACTCTAATTACAATTATAAATTTAAAAGCATAAGTATTGGATCTTGATCGAAGATTTGTATAATTTGTTGTCCGAAAAATTTGCCTAAATAGCAGTTTTCGTTCCTTCTAAAACTACCTCAATCAATGCATATTTTATCTATAAGCAAGGTTTTGGAAAGTTTGAAACACTTATTCACAAAATGGTGTAAAAATGTCTTCTAAATGACCACTATTTGAGAGGCTAAAACAGGACATTAAAAGCAATTTCTTCTCTCGAAACATTTCATCTCTAAATGTGTAAAGATATTATTCTTTTTTCCAAAATAAAATGTCTTTTTTATATCGTTCTCGTGTTATACTATTTAATAGAATATCACGTTGAACAGCTATAAAAAAATTCATATTTTGATTCATGAGTTTTAGCTATATAATAATGATAATTTGGGCTCTAAAATCGAATGCATTTTATTCGTCAATAATAAAAGTATCTTTACACATTGAACAATATATTTACAAAAAATAGAGAGAAAACAAAATTAAGAAAATAATTTTAATTTTTAAACTTCAATTAATCTAAGCTATTAGGCTAAGGTATTAATTATTGATAGTTAAGATTTTTGAAGCGTTTATCTAATCAACAAATAAATATTATTAATATTTCATATGAAAACAAGTATTGACAGATTTAAAATAGCTAAATCTTTTTTATAGCCGCACATTAGACTTCATCAGATTTTAAAATTTTGGGAAGGAGAGAGTACGTTAAACAATCCAAACGCAGCATTTTCAAAAGTACATTAATTGAAATTGGTTGAAATAACATAATATTTAATCTACCAAATCTCTTCCAAACTCTTTTTTATAATTCTGAGAGAAAAATAAAATGGTAGCCAATTCCAAAGCTTCAAACAAAATAATAAAATGTGTAAAAATTATAATTTTATAAGCTCCGAAACAATGAGATTTAAAATCCATATTTACAAGCTCTTATTAAAATCAACTGTAATTGACCCGAGTAAAATGTGAGTCTTCACTTTAACCCTTAATTGGGAAGATGAAAATTTAGGACTTTACACTCAAATTAAATTTTCTAATAAAAGTATTAGTATGAAAATATGTCAATATATTCTGCAGATATTTGTATTGATATATATGTTTTAGAAAATTTAATTCGAGTGATAAAAGTAATTGTGTTGGAATATACATTTTCTTCTCAAATTACATGTTACAATAAATAATAGTCTTGAAAAATTATATTACTTATTTTTTAAATCATATATATTTTTCCATTAAACAAAGGGGTATAGAAAACAATATAAGGGAGAATTCAACAATTACATGAAAAATAAGAAAATAGAAATTGATAATAGTAAATTTGACCCTTTTTTCTATTGGCATCATCGGTTATCGACATCATTTTAAACATATACGTTAAGTATAAAAATCAGTCTATAAATTCTGTAGATATTTATCTTAATACATTAATATATTTTAGAAATTTTTCAAAATACATTATCTCTAGAAAAATTATATTTGAACATACACATCAGAATCAACCGAACGAGAACTTTCATGGAAAAATTTTTCTGTACAATTATCCTCATCGCTAAGAAAGTCTCTGGAGCTCTGCTTTATAACGAGGATCAGTAGGTTGGAAGATGTTTCGAGCACCAAGTTTTAGAGAGATCTTCTAAGCTTTGTATAAAACCGGCACACTAAAAGGGTGGTACGATTTCACAGACTTCACGCTAAGAAATGGCTGAAATATTTAAAAAAAGCATCAGCTGAAACAGGTTGAAGAAGTGCACGTGTAGCGATGGTTACGAAACAGGAAGCTACAGGGTCATTCCATTCGACTGAGCTAAAAATAAAATAGGGGGGACCGAAAGTCTATCTTTAGCAGCCTGACAGACCGCACCACCCGAGTTAAGGGTTAAGATAAAACATGTTGCATAGTAAAATAAGGATATTAAGCATATTGCATTAAAAAGCAACTGACCAAATATTTCTTACAACAGTGGTCTGAGCAAGATAAATATTTTTTAATCAACTGATGCTTGAAAATTATATTAATTGCTTATCCCAAAAAGCCATAATGATCTTCATTTCGAATTGCATTTTAGAAAAAAAAAACCTAAGACAAAAAAAAATCAGTATGTTTTTTTTTTTGAAAAACAATATTCCATATTGTGAAGAATGAGAAATAAATGAGAATTAAATTATATTTATTATAATCTGAACTATTAACAGCATATAAACAACAGTTTTTTTTTTTACATAACCTAAATGTTCCGCCACTTTAAAAAGAAAACTAGGACTGCTTTAATAGTTCATTCCTATTTCAAGAAAATTGTCTTTGGATTACTTAAAATCTATTGAATCTAACGATTTTAATAATCTGAAAATAAAACAAATGAATTTATTATAAAATTTAATTTTTTTGAGTAATTATTTGAGTTTTTATATCTTATTGAATTATAATTACGCACTAAATAGATATTTTAAATACATTATGATATTTAATTCAGTAGTCTTATGGTTTCATTTTTAAAAAAAATAAAATAAAAGTGATATCATTATTGTAAATGTAGGAAAAAATAATTTATTGCCAAAACGTAGAATTCAATATAAAGAAAATTCGCTGATCGACATCCATTTGCAGCAAAACTCTTGAAATAGCAGAACTGATATACTAACTGAGAAAATAAAAATTGGAAAACACTTTATTACAGCTTAAACTCGAAGCCAACATCCAAGAGCTTCAATGGAAAAAGTCCATAAAGCAGCAAAAAATTATTGAAAAAAGCTTTAGTTCCGAATTAACTTTCCTTCTATATTTTTGCTATTGTTTCTCTAGAATCCTTTTTATCTTTTTAATTTGGAATACTGCATCGCTATCAATCTTTTAGAAATCTTTTGATCTTTCCTAAGCAGTACATCCTTGTATACGGAATTCTTTTAACTAAAAAGACTCGAATTACATTCTTCGACTACCGAGAGTCGTAAAATTTCGTTAGAGCTTCAGTTACAAAAAAAAAAAAAAAAAAAAATCTAACAAATTGAAGAAACATTACTCCTTTTCAGAGGGATATTCTTTTTTTTTGTTCTTCTGTTCCATGTCTTGAAATAATTCTTGTTTCAATGTCAAGAATTTCTGTATTACTTGGTGAAGATAAGGACAATCCTCATTAAGCATGATGAATATGGTACTGAACCCCATTCAGAATTTACCGAAATTCGAAAAATATATTTTATTTTTTTATTATATTTAACAGAAATTATCTAAATCAATAAAATGTTTTTTTTAAAAATAAAGTTTATGTTGTACTTTCTATATTTTAGACTAGATAATGCTATTTCAAGAGCCTATATTATAAATTTTTGATTCAGATATTATTTAAAATCTAAATTTATAAGTATTCCAAATTCTGGGGGTGTTTAAAATCGTATTACATTGTTAATTCGCAGATCACTTGATTTGCTTCCTTAGCTTTATCAGCAAAATATTTTTTTTGCACTTAATCTAGATTTTAAGCGCGTTAGCGTATTTTCACATCGTCTTGTTGCAAAAGCAAATCTGTTCCTTTCATCTAATGAACCTCTTTACGTCATTTATAAATTTTAGGATTAGGAAAAAATTATTAAAGTCTTTCAAATAATAGTAGCCAAGGTTACGGAATTGTTGTGAGAATAATAATTTAAGAGGAAAAAATCATTACTAATGCTCGAATCAAGATGCAATTTTTTTTCTATCATGAATGTCAAATTATGCTCAAATTTCCTGCGTAATATTGAATCGAAACTATTTTACTCACTCCAACCAACAAACTATCGATTTTTTTTATATAATCTGAATTATCCTGTACTTCTATAAATTACGAAATGAGACTTTTTAATATTATATGTTTGTGCTCAGATGTCCCCTTTCAGACAAAATTCAAGATAGTGCATCCTTTTGAAGGACATTCATTTTTATGTCTATTGTTATAAATACCTACAGAATGGTATGAAAACGTAGATTAATTTTTCGGAAAAAGCTACATAAAGCAATTATATAATTTTATTTTTCGAAACAATATGAAATTCCTTGTATTTGATGAATTTTGCATCAAATTAATTTTTGGTGTGCTAAGGGATAGTGCCACGAATTTATAATATTGCTTGTTGCTTCCCAGCGTAGTAAGTCACTTAATAAAGAGGACAGCTGTACAAAAGTAATACTGACTGCTATACGGATGATGGATCAATGATTCTAAGGCTTGACTAGGAACTTGATAATGAATTTGGCGATTTTGAAACCAAAAATGAATATTCTAATTGCAACTATTAGGGCGACTTTTTAGAAACATTTTGCCGTCAAGGAAACTATAAAATGATGGGAAGCAGAGTTAAAGTTAGTCATTTGATTTGCTAACAAGCTAAAAGTTGAGCGAGTTCTCTCTGCGAGTTTTCCTTGCTGATTATGTTCCGCTATTTACTTCAATGAATGTGCTTGTGTACGATCCAGTTGTATTTTGTTGCCTGTGCATCCGTGTAGAAAAAAGTCGTTATTTGAGTTTGTCGGAGTGTTTCATCCCACATGCACTGCACCGGACTTTAATTTTCGGATTAATTTTCCATAACAATATTTACAGACATTGTCTAAATTAAATTGTTACATTTTTTGTTAGATGTTCCAATTATCATCATTCATGCATTTTAAAAATAGACTGCATGTTAAGATAAAACAGAATTATTAGTATTAAGATTCTAAAATGATAGTGAAACAAATATAAATTGTTGATACTAGTCTTCACACTTCTGTATGATTAACTAGCAATAAATAACATTTTTTTATTCACCATTATTGAAAGTGCATTCTTAATTACATAAGACTAGATTTACAGGCATTGGCAGTGTATCTCATTTTATTGAAATCCATCATTTTCACAGATAAAGCAAATAAAAGTTTTAGATAAGCAAGATTACCTCTCTTTATTTTTATAAAAAGATCTTTAAATAAACAAGATTTATATTTTAAAATTACATGTTGCACAACTGCTATAATTAAAAGTTACACAGGGCACTGCAAAATAAAAGTTATAAAATTCATATAGGGCATTTCATAAGTAGCATCAGTGAGCGAAAGCAGCAGAGCAAGCAACATATATGACTAGAATATTCATTTCTTTTCAAGCATGAATTTTACGAGGTATTTCAATATTTTTGTCTACTATATTATATGAACTTTTATAGAGACTGAGCCCGAATTATTTCTCAACTGTTAAGTACAATTGAGAAGTTCATGCGGCATTGCATTATATTATTTAGACAAAAATATTGCTAATATAAATTACGTATATCCCAAGAAATAGGCATTTTACATAAAATACAAATACTTGAAATCTGATATCATTAACTGAAAACAAATTTAAATACATTTTTCGGAGTGTAGTCAATATTTAATATATATTTCTAGTAGTTTTATTTGTCTAGTTTTTTTATATATTTAGTACCAGAATTATGGAAAAACTCAAATTTTCGGGCTCCATAAATCCAGCGAGTGATTAGAATATATTAGTTTTATTAAGGATTTCATTCTTTTATAGAAATGACTTATAATACATTTAACAATAATTGGAATAAAAGCTTTTAAAAGTTTTATGATGAAAAATCAGATTTTACAGAAGCATTTTCTACTAATCAATTTCTGAAATTTTCTCCCTTTTTATTAAAAAAAAATGTTAGTTGCTGAATTGACTCCGAAAATAAAATGAACTTATCTTTTTTTCTAATAAATTTTAAATCTTAACATAGCAGATTTTAAAATTCCCTTACTCGTTGATTTCCTGGTAAATTTTTTATAGATAAATCGCTCAAAGCACTTTGTATGAATAAGGAATAAGAATTTTCTATTTTTACTATTTACCTATATTTTTTATATATGCAAATACATTTACAACAAGTTTTTTTATAAAAACAAATTAAATCTGTGTAATGTTTTATTTTAAGTTTAAAAAAGTAGGGATTTTAATTTCGTTTAAAATTATTTTTTCATGTCTTATAATGAACAAGTTTTTTTTTCTTTTTTTCTCCTTACTGTTTATTAAGTTATGGTATAGGAAACAAATTATATAAAAAAATTGCAATTCGAGTATTTTCTAAAAGCATACAATTGTATTTAAAAAAAAGAAACAAAATAATTTTCGCCTGAATAAATAATCTCCAATTTTTTTTCATACTTTTCCTTTAAAAACTTAAGTTTAGTAATTATAAACTGTTAAACATGGAGAAAGAAATGTAAGTACCTCATATTTTGAGACAATCTCCAAAGTTAGCTGGTAAATTTTGTATTATCCATTAGAAAAACATTTTTAACAGAGAAACTTAACAAATGGAGTAAAAGAGCTAAGGAAATAAAGTAATTTTTTTTCCTTTTTTGTCCAGAACGACCTGAAGAAAAGGAATGTTTTCGAATTTTAAATAAGTAGCTGCAATTGCAATTTTTAGCAGCATTCTTTTATAGTTGAGCCTTTCTCCCCATTTTAACAGTTGAAATTTTATTTTTTCTTCGGTAATTTAAAAAATTAATTAGTTTTGTCTTGTTCAGTAAAAATCTCTTCCCTATTTCTTTCTTCTTGTTTTCATCATGTTCCATAAAAGTGAATTATTCGATTTAAATGGGAAATGATTTAACTAATTGTTTAGTTATTCAAGAACCATGTATTAACAATAAATTAAATTTTTTTAAACAAGAAATAATTTCAAATAATTTTGAAAGGCGTCGTTCATGGAACTCGTGTCAATACCTCACCAATATGCAACTGTTACTTATCAATATTTAAGATTTTCTGATTTAATTACAAATTAATTATCTAATGGATCAATATAAACGGAAAATTCATTAAAGAATGATTTTTATTAATCTAAAGTGGGATTTAGATTCTAAGTTTTACTTTAATAACTTTGTAATTTCTGAAAGAATATGAATGTGCTTAAACACTATAAACATTGAGATATTTTTAAATTTTAAGGCATTTTATTTAATCGTATTAATAACAAATTGCCAAAGAATGCTGAAACTTCTATTCAGTTACAATACATTCTCCGAAACTGAATATTTTCCTTGAAGTATTTTCTGTTTCGAAAATTCTGTTAAAGTGGAAAAAAAAACTAATATATTCCAGAATCCTCATTAAAGAGGTAGTTTGAAATTTTTTTTCTCAATGGCTTTAGTTAGTATAAATTTCAAACTTTATTCTTTGGAGACTTCTATTCAAAGCAAAACATTTTTATTCATAAATAATTGCTTTTTAAATACAATGAGACAACATTATGCCTTTATGCTAAATACAACTAACAACATTATGCATTTATATTAAAGATTAAGTATAAATGCATCATTATGTATTTAGATCAAGCGATAAGAATATTTTAAACGCTTTGGAATATATGCATACATGTTAAGAATCAGTAGGTTAATTAATGATTTTTTTCTCTACCTGTTAAACATGCAACTGCCTTTATTTTGATTTAAAATAGATGACTGAAGTATGACAGTGAACCTAGAACAATACAGTCTCTTATTGAATAAGAGCACGTTGTAGTGAAAACTACCTTTTTGTTTAATACTTAATTGCGCTTTTTATGCTTATCTTACTTTTCCGAAATAAACTGGTACTTTATTTAAAATAATGAATTGCGAATTTGAATTTTTTTTGTCGTATACTATATCGCATATTTAATAGAGAAAAAGATGCGCAAAAGGCTGGTCTCTCGAATTACTTGCCCGCAATGAAGAATAATATATCCGCAGAATCATGGACTATATTGCATGGTTAATTTAAAGACACCGTCATTTTCTTACCTATACGTTAAAAACATTTCATAAACTTTATGCAATATTTATAAACAGTAAAAACTTTATTTTTCATGTAACATTGAGAAAGTAGATAGAACCTGAATTATTAAAAGAGTTATCATATATTTATAAATTGGATAAATCAGCTATCAATTTCAAGCAAAAATTGAGTCCGCATAATTTTTTATTCCTTTTTCGCGTAAACACTAGTTGAACTGTTTTATAAAGATATTAAGTTCTTCCTTGAAATCAAAGAAGCTTTTGGTGCAACCTTTAAATTCAATAAAATTTTATAAGAAAAAAAATCAAATTAGAAAATTAACTTACACTGTCTCAAATTTATATTTCAATTTTACTGGTGCCATTACATTAAAATCTAACGGTAGTATTTATTACATGCATAAAGTTATTTTATTCTTACTGAATCATTCCTCTTTCACTATTTTTAAAAATACATACTTATTACTCTATAAATTGAAAATGCCTAACTGATTTCGGCAATATCAATTAATTCTCATCTTTTGTGATACGCTATACATAAAAATTTCTTTATTCAAAAATCCCAAATACGGAAAATATAATTTAGTCATTGCATCTATTTCTTATTTTCGCATTTGCTTTAAATGTTAGAACTATTTTGAGCTGAAAAAAAATTAGCATTATTAATACTTAATTATCTGAAGCAATATTTAAAGATACCACTCATTTTAAAGATATTTTTCTCCAATTAATATATATTATATTGCGATATACTTCCTCCATATAGACAATGACATTTCCCTGAATACCTTCGGAATTATTTTACTATCGAGATTTCAGTTACTGCTTGTGTTGATTGTTGTTCAAATATTTATGGGATATTATTAATTATTTTTAAATTTGAATATATTAATCATTATTATAAAATATCTTTTAAAATTTCAAAATAAACTTCATTTTAAAACACATCTTAATAATTCCCAACTTGAATCAGTTATATCTATAGATATGTCTTTAAAACGACATTTTCCTTTCAAGTAACTTACATTTACTCATAATTCAACATGAATTTAAATGAAATAGAAAAATGCTATACTTTTCTAAGTTAAATTAATATGAAAAAAATTAATATGCATTGAGTATTTTCATTTGAGAAAAAAAATTATAGTGCTAATTTTAATATGGAGACTAAAACTTTCTTAAACCAAAATTACATACTTTTTGAAAGATCTTTTTTCTAGGATGACCAAATTTTACTTTAAGAATACGACAATAGACTCCTTTTTAGCGAACAGTTAAGTGACATTTAAGATTTGCAGCAGGATGAATATAAGGCCCCTGTACTGAAATACAGAATTCTAAATTAACATTTCTGAAGAAAGCATTTTGATTTAATTTAAATTTTTATATAAATTATAATTGAAATATTCAAATAACTATTAATTTTATTAGATCTTTAACTAAAACGGTTTTTATTTTCATCTTGTATGATATGCATGAAATTTGTCAGCTTCTGTTTCATATCAGTCAGTTAGGAAGATGTTAATTCTAAAAAGGGGAATAGTAAGTTTAATGCATATAGATTATTATAATTATTATTATTATTATTATGAGGATATGCATATGCTTTCAATTATAAAAATATTTCATGGACCAAAATGGGGTAGCGAATATGAATCAAACCTAAGATACAGAAGCCATCAAGAATATTATAATAATATTTTAGTTTTACAAAATTAACTAGCTAGGGATATTTAATTATCAATAATATGATTAATTTATTCACCATCTAATAGTGCCCTAAATACACGATATATATATCTCAAACATTTGATTTATTACTTTATTTAAGAAAAAACAAATGATAAGTATTCAAAACCCTTAAAGAAATATAAAAAGACAATAATTCAGTACAGAAATCACTCACTGTAACAATTGCTTAATTATTGCTAATTGTGTTAAAATATTTGCAACTCAAAAAAGAAAACGTTAAAAAATGGTTAGGTTAAAGCAAAGGTTAAAAAATGTCTAGATGAATACAAAAATTTCTTTCCGGTGTAAACGGAATTACGAAAAGTTATGTAACATTCTCATTAATAATTAAACTGAAGGCTTATCTTTAAGACAAGTAATTTACTAAAAGAATGCAATACGTTTTGTTGCAGTTGAAAGATATTTAATGAAGGCTATTTTAAACAATTAGGAGAACATTCTATTTTATATACTTACACAAATTTCTTTGAAGCATATAGAATTTACAGAATTATTTTTAAATAGTTATAGATTTAATGTTTTAATTTTGTAAATGAGTGATGCATAATTAAATACTAAGGATATTTGTATCTGATTATTATTCCATTGAAAGAATTCAGGATTTTTTATGTACTTGAAGTTTTATTTCAAAAACAAAAATGAAAAATTCATTAATTAAGCATGTAATTAATAAAATAGTACAAAATAATTCGTGGTTTTTAATGCTATAAATTGTGTTAAGGAAATCTATGGAATCTTAAAAGGATTATAATGTTCATTATATAATTCTAAGAATGCAGCCTGATAATAAATATTTATTAGTATCATTCCTTTAATCAACTTAATTAAAAGGAACGATTGCAACACTTACAAAAAAGGAGTAAATATTCTGTAAAAATTTTATCTCTTCGAGAATTATAATAAATACTCTGAATTGCTATAAATATGATAAAAATAATTCTTAGTTGTTTATTTCAAAAATGAAGCAAAGTGTGAATTTAATTCTTTCACCTTTGAAGAAAATTATATACATATGTGAACTGTATTATGAATTTATTCAAAATACTGAAGAACTTTAAAATTATTTATCAAATTATAAAACATAATTAAGAAAAGTATTCAGTATTCTTATTAAAAAAACAAGTATCCAAATATTGAAATATATGTGGAAAGTTAGCTCCCTTTTAAATATATGAAAAGATAGGAAATAATTTAGGAATAATTAATGCAGCAAAAATATTATACTGAATTATGTCAAAGTTATAAATAAGAGCCTTTGGTTATTGAATAGATTTATTTCCCACTTTCATTAAAATAAAAAAATATAAAAGCTGGGAAACTTGAAAGAAAATCCGTTGTAATTTATCTAAATCAGAAAAACTATAAACCTTTTTTTAACCTTTCTGATCCTTCGAAAATGACAAATCCTAGTGTAAATTATGTTTTTATAAACTTTTATCTTAAAAATCTTTGAGAAAAGAATACAAAAGAAAATATTAAAATTGATGAAGACAGTCTGCAGATCTGAAGAGAATTTCATTTTTGTATGCTATCTCTCAGAAAAGTGCAAGATAATTATTTCAGACAAAAATTAAATATACCATTATATTCGAAAGACGCTCAATTATATACAAGATTATACAATGTTAAATGTTACAAGAAATGTTATTTTGAATCATTTAAATTCTTAGAACATTTAATTTGTTTCTATGTGGAAACAGCACATATGCAAGAATGCTAATGCAAACTTGAAAAAAAAATGGATTAAAATATTATCGTAAATGAGAAATTTTACTTCAATATTTGGCAAATGTTGGTTATAGCTATGGGACTGCTATTCTTTATATATATTTTTTTCATATGCAGAAATGCAACTTTTCAAGTAAAGTATCGTTATTGTCAGCAAATTTTAGTTTCAGAAATAAGTTTAATTTATAATTAACTGTAATCTTGGCGTCAATAATATAGATTTGGTTACTACTGAAGATCATTGAGAGCCTGCTTATTGTCACAGTTATTTCATTGGATGGATTTTGTAAAATGTCAGATGGATTTTGAATTCCAGGTATAGAGGCAATACAAGTATGTTTTGGTTCTCTTGGTGACATATTACGCTATTTAATTATTCTCATCTGTTTGAATTGACTTGAATTTTTTTTCTTGTCAAAATCTAATGCTATTATTTGAGGAGAGAGATAGCAGTTTTGTTAATCAGACAATCTAGACAAAAAAAAAAAAAAAAAATCGAAAAGAGCACATACATTTGTAAAAGTATTTTCAAATTTGTTTTCTTATATGTTTTTAATGCTGCCTTTAATTTGATATACTTTTTGAATTACTCTGAGTATAAATGAAACCCATTTAGACTATGTGTCCTTGAACCTCGGACGAATTTTACCAAATTTTGCACACTTTATATAAGAAATGAAAAATAATACTGTTTAATTTCAAAGCACAAAAATTAAATTTTCAATAAATTAATTTTTTAAACACTTTGAACTACTGTGCAACTTGCAAAAAAAGATTCTTTTTTTTTTAAATATACGTTTTGAAAACTCTTAGTAGATTTAATACAGAGTCTCAGTCAGTTAGTCACTCAAACGAATACTACCTTTCTTATATCTCAGTATATTTCAGAGTGGGTACAGAAATAATGTGGGGGTCGACAACCCCTTACCGATAACAGATTGTACCTGGGACCGCCTTGGTACTACCGTGGCCGGTAATGGCCCATAGAGCTAAACCTCAGTTTCCGCTAATGCTGTTTCTGTGGTTCTGTCCTTCATTATCCGTGTGCGGGTCAGATTAGTCAACTTGTGATTGTACTTAAGCACTTGCAGTACTAATATAACTAATAAAACTATTAGCGGGTTTTATAAAAATTGTCTGTTTCAATTGATATTCTAGTTTTCATAATGAGCTTATGATAACATTTTTAATATTTATAACATCTATTTTAACATATTTATAACATCTATGATAACATTTTTAATATTTATAACATAATCTATTTTTATATAAAAAAATAGATTGTACCTTAAAATATTAAATGTGGTAGAATTTTAATTTCCAGTGATATCAGATATGTCAAACAGTAATTTATAAACATTTGCTTGTTTTAATATAAATAATAATTGCATGTAATTAAGGACTATATGAAATTTTATCAATCAGGAATAATCAGAGGTAAACTAATTATAATAATTTATTACAATTTGGAAAAAAAGTCGTTACAATTTTCGTACTAAAACGCAAAGAATTGATATCATTTTGACAAGTTTAATATTCGACTTATTTTTCAAATTGATGCTTCCGTGATTATACATTCAACAGCTGAATATTTCCTTTATTAAAAAAATTATTATCAAGCATCTGCTTCAATTATAGTTGTTATTTTCATAAGTAATGATTTGTGTTCTTGGAATGTGAAAAAAAGCTGTTAATTCATTGTGAAACCATTTTTGTACCAATAAATACGTTTATAATTGGATTGTTTATCTAAATTATGTTGATGCGTATTTTTGTGCTCCAATTTAATTTCTTAGCAGACCTTAGAAATCTAAAAAATGTAATGCATAATTAATAAAAAAAAATAATGCTCGGGGTGCATTCATTAGCTTTTGATATTCAACCATTACCTAATTTTGGTCAAATTTTTTTTTTACGGATAATATTGACACTGATGAAGGATATTTTTCTATCATTATTCTATGACTTCTTTTTGAATTCGATTATGCAAGTAAATTTTTGTCAAGTATTTTTAATGCGGTAACGAGTAATAAATGTATATTTCTTCCAAATATAGGCAATACTTATATATTTATTAAAATTTTTGTTAAAGATTTATAAATCATAACTTTTGCAACATCAAATTTTAATTTCAATCACATTTTTTTTGTTATAGAATCTCAGCACTAATACCTGTATATCATTGAAATACGTCGTGCAATAAAGAATACTGTAATGTTTATTGATATAGAGAGAAAGGTACCGACAAGTCAAAATCTATTAAATTATTAACACCAATAAATCATTATTTAATCGGTATTAATATTATGAAGTTTATCAATTAATATAATATGAAATTTACTCAATGCTTTTATTTTTGAAATTATGATTATTGTTGCATCTATTTAGGAAAGCAGCACCTTCAGAAAATTAAACTCTTTCAAATCAAACCAATCATTGAAAGTTATTTTTCAATGTCAATACTTCTATTCCAGTTGGTGTTGGTAATTAAAGTTATTAAGATACAAACTAATACAGATTAGTTAAATATACGAATAATTTTTCTATTCGTTGAATTTACAAAGGAATAAAATTTTTTCTATCAAAGCTTATAATAATAAAGCTGTAACCTAGCAATCCCAAAATTTAAAAGAAAATACAGAAAATTTTAATAGCAAATATATTATAATCCTTTATTTATTTAAGAATTGTGTTGTATTGAAAAAAAAATGTTTCTACAGGATGTGTTTCAAACACCTTTGGATGCATCCGTAGAAAATTTAAACATTTTTTACAAAAAATTGGAATATTCATCTTCTTATCACGAAATAAGAGAACTAGATAGAAAGCAAAATCTTCATTTAAAATTTTCTATAGTTGTTTTACAGCTTCACAGTGTGAAAAAATTGGAAATTTTATTTTATTATTCACACCCCAGTATTAAAAGACTAGATTGAATGAGAGTTTTTTTTTCTAGTTCAGGAACAAGGAAATATTTATTAAGCAAATTTATTTATTTTTAATAAATTTACTTTATTTTTTAAATTTATTTATAATGATTTATTTTTGAGCAAATTATTTGATAAACATTTATATTAGAGGGTTTTTCTTTATATCTTGTTTTAGTCAAAACATCCATTTTTTTTAATTAAGAAAAACTTTAGACATTTAACAGGTAAAATTTGAATTCATTAATGTTTGCTCAATGTATTTTATGTAAAAATTTAAAAATATTACAATTTCATAGCGTTTTTCAAAAACTCATACCGAACATAGTCACATACTTTACTTATTAAAACGACGTGAACTTGAAAATTTACTTATGAAAATAACTCACCTTCTCTCATTATGTTTTGTGGAACCATTAGAACATTCCATGAAAGTAACAGCCAATCCAGCATTATGACCAATGTAAGCTGTCACTATCTTACGACATAGAGGCTCTTGCAAGTTGAATGAAACCATTGAAGGGAGACAAACTTAAAGAATATACGATATAACTCTTAAGCAGCGTTCAGAGGAAGCCAACTATTGCACTCAATGGAAAGCTACACCTATCTCAGGAGAATCACGACTGCAACGGGACAGTGACCAATGGTTGTATCATCGGGGAAACTATTTGTCATTGCCCCATTACGGTCACATGATCTTCCTAATATAGGCATGACTGACTATTGCGAGCAATAGTTGGCCTCGTGTGAATCCTACTTTAATCATATCATACGGGAGCTGTTGTTCAATGTATCTTAATATTTGTATCTTAATATTTGAACCCTTAAATTTCAATATGAGAGATCTACCCAATAATATTTAGATTCCGGTTGGAAATTCTGAAAATTCGATCAGCATTGAAAAGTATGTTTAATTTTCATAATTCCAGATGTTTTAATTAAAAACACAATATATTTTGTACTAATTTCAGACAATACCACATATAAGATGAACAAACAGTCGTAATTGAAAAGTAAACTATAAATAGTGCTCATTAATTCAAAAACTATTGTCTTCTATTCGTCTTTAAGAAATAAATTAAAGTGATTTCAGATGCCATCATATTTGAATGAAAATAAACTGAAATCAGAATTTAAATATTTCATGCCTTATAATAATTTGAAATTCTTGGCAATGAAGTCCATCTGTATTTTTTAAGATATATGCACTTGTTTACAGTACATCCTTACCTTATTGTCCCTGTTGATCCCTTTAATATTTAATACTTGGCTTATGTTTTAAAGCAAAAGATATTTAAAAAATTAACAATTTGATTGATAGTATGCTTCATGCATGTATATGAATAACAAAGGACCAGTATTTTAATATAAATAAGCAATAAAAACATGAAATAAAGTGATTAAGAATGGGTCAATACAGTAAATCAGTATTCGAAGCTTATACTGACTTTTTAGAGAAATTAATTAACTTTTAACATAGAGACATGCCTCGCCTTTAAATAATAAGCATCCGATTGCCCTAAAACGTCCGACCTTCATTATAGAGATGCGGACACTTTCAAATATGATTAATAGCTTACAAACTACAAAAGGCACATAATGAGCAGCGAAGTAAAGTCAGATTAACACACAATTTTAAAGCTGATTGAAGACTCTTAGATGTTTAATACAGTTTAGTTGGATTAATTTTCCGTTGCGAAGTATTTAGTGAACCTTATTATCCTAATTAGCCAAATTCAAAAGTAAATTAATGTTCATTGAACATTACGAGGGTTAATTGGAACTAAATTCAACAATTTGAATCATGGTGAAAAGATGAAATAATCCTGCTGCAAGCATTTGAGGATGCCACATCGACATGAGAGCATTTGATCGTCTATAGCAGATTTAAAAGTAACCATGCTTGTTTATAGTAAAGTACAGATTATCAGGGAAAGAATATTTCAATGTTCCTTTGACATGAAAGCATAGCCCCACTCACTATGCCATCAAGGCAACAGATTTAGAAGAAATGAAAAGCATTAGTTTTATGCAAATGAACGTCCAACGATAAGCCCGAAAATATCGATTAGAACTATTTTCATTGGTTGAGAGATATTCAAGATACTTTAAAATAGACTAATACTTGGTTATTGTTACTTTCTACGGTATTTCTAAGGTAGTTTGAGTGACATGTTGGCGAGAGGTTTCTTTATGAATTTCGTGCTGTACGTTGTATAGTATGCTGTGTACGTGTTACCGTGATTGCCTTCCTGCTTAATGGTAAGCGATACATTTTTGTTTTAATAAATTTTAACTACAGGTACTTCATGATTTTTTTGCGGTGAACTTTTCCTTCCATTAATTATGGTTATCCCCAATTCTTTGTATTCGTAAAGATAATATCCGAGTTGTTTAAATTACTTTCTATTCGTTTAACGTATAATGCGAATGTATGAAATGTGTTATTTTTACACTTAATTTCCATTGGGGGGGAGGTAAAGCAACGAAAGTGCTGTTGATTAGGAGAGTTCAGATCGCAGCTTGCTTTTAAAAGTCAACACTTTGATCACAATAGACTTTTATATAAAATAATCGAAAAATGGCTTGCTCTACAAGCTTACTGTGAGTATATATAATCGGTATCTTATTGCGACGAGCTTTTAACAGAAGCTGAACGATCTTTTGAAGCGTCGTGAGTGACTGTCGCCCACTTTATAGAAGTACTTTACTGTAAATGAGCAATTGTTTTTCAAATATAAATTAAATTTCGGTAATGTGTAAAAGAACATCGGTAACTTTATGTAGTGAAAATGTAGTGTGATCACTACCGCTACGCAATAACTTAAATTCTAGATTAACTCGGCCGGCTACCCACGATGTTACTGAAACGATCTGATATCGGTCACCGGCAACTCGGATTGCGATCATGAGTTAAATTAAATTAAACTATAGAAGCAAACATGCTGGAGAATAGCTTGCAGGAGGCTTTGATTTTTACCGTTAATAATTCAGTGACTACTTTATGAGAGAACCGCTTTCTCTGGCAAGCACTCCATCGGATAGCTTTAAAACTCTTATCTCCAGTAGGTAAAAAAATGCTCTACAATACTGTACTGTAAGTGACTCTAAAGTCCTAGCCGTTGTATCGTAATGAAAAACAAACGAAGAGTTCTGGTTTTTAAATTCTAGGCTAATTTGAGATTTTAAATTGCAATTGTTTAACTTGAACATATAATCGGATATTAACTCCATTGTAACAAATCGTATTCGCTTTTGTGTTTATACAAAAGCTGCAGGCTATTAGCGATAGCAAATAGGATTAATTTCACTGAGTACCAGATCTCGTTCATGTAGTCTTAATTTTTAATACTGTAAAGTATTCGTTACGTTTGTATTGTGTCTTTGCAACTCTTGCACTCGGAAGTGTAATTAGATGAATAATTCGATAAGGGTTTATTTAGTAAAGAATTTTACATTTTTCGAGAAACTGTTAATAATAAATCCTTAAGGCTTCTAAACCTGAAGTTCAGATGTGCTGCACCAGCGTTTAAAATCGTCATCTTAATAAATATCTACTTCTATTGAAGAAGCGTCACGACTCTACTTTATTTAGAACAAAATGGACACTAGAATGCCATTTTACACCATTCCTAACTGGGTACTACCTGTGCAGTTAAGACGAAGAACCGAAACGCTATACACCTACAATGTTTAAAGGAAGTTGCTTGAATTTTTCGTCAAGGTGAGAACTGGTTAATGTCTTTATTTTGTTACCTGAACAATCTTAAAGAGATGAAGAAATTGGATAGCTAAGACATTTTGCAAGCTTTGCCTAAGAATTAAGTGCATTTTCCGAAGCGCGACTGTTATTATTTTAAAATTAAAAAAATAGTCTAGGTATGAAGTGACCGTTCTGTCCAACCAAATGGGAGCATATTCTATTATAATTGAATTTAAATTAGCTTTAGATGTCTGACTAATCTCTAAAGGTTTTGCTTCAAAAGGGCAATTTTAAAAAAGCCCAGAAAAAGCGTTTTATTTTTAACTGTGTAAAATATAAAGATGGGATTTATTCAATAATTATATCTGAAACCCCGAATAGAATCTTTCCGATCTAATTTAAAATAGTTAGACTTATTTTAACGTAAAATCTTCTAAAATGGCATTTGAAATGTCTATGAACTATCTACAAAATTTGTTTTCTCATCAAATCGTAATTTTAAACCATATTTACTTCTAATGTATCTTGTATTTAAAATGAACATTTAGTCATCTTTTGTGAATACTTCTCTGATTGGTTCAGGAAGCTCGTTGATACATGTGAATTTTCAGACTGCCTATTAAATCATTTAGACAATTTCAATTGTTTATAAAAGGTTTTATTTATCGAATCTGGTATTCTGTTACACTCTAGATAGTTTTAAAAGTATACGAAATTTTCTATTTCTATTCTCCCTGCATTGAAAATTCGCTGAAATTTCCTTAATCTTTGAAAAACTTGGGTTAAAATTTGAGTGCATCCAAGTTGCTTAGAGTCAAATAACTGTTTCGCGAACATTTTTATTTGTCTCGGTATCGACTCGAATATCTCAGGAGATGGATATTTAACAAATTTCAGTGGACAAAATTTGACCGTCTTGATAATTTTTTCATTCAAACCGTTCAGTTTTGTAAAAAGTAAATACTTAGTTTTTCGTTTTATCTCTAGGAATTTATTCGAAGCTTTTTTATTAAGTTTTGCAGAAAGTCTAATGCGACTGATCTCTTGGAGAGCAAATGAGACGCCTAGTAACTTTTTACTGTACTTAATTTAAATACTCCTATTTGGGTATGAATCGAAAGACGATACAGTGAAAGATTTAGAGAGAAGTACAACTGAAACTGATAAAAATCTTTAAATGGGCACTTTCTGCTGTTACTGGTAAAATACCTATCCTTTAGTTTAGAGTGAGTTATTGATCGCGACACTCTTATCAGATAACTTATAAACATAGATTTAATGTAAAAGAATTTAACGTTTCCTTTCATTTAATCGCACGCATTTCTTCACGGGTTATTTCCCTTTGATTTCAAATTGGTTTGAAAAATACACTAACTCAAGATCTGAAATGTCGTTGAGATTCAAATGTCACTTTTCAACTAGAAGTGACGTATCTCAATGGTACGTTTTTGAAAAGTTTGAATTATCTTTATGGTCGTTGCTTAAATGTTACATGTATTTGTTCCGGTACTAAGTATTGCGCTGTTTCGCAAATGAAACCTATTTTTCATTCCTGTGATAAAATATTTTGTGAAACTGTGCTTTTAAGTCGTCTAAAAGTTTTAATATTTAAAGAAATCGTAACCCAGAATTGAGAGCGTATGGGTGCCAGTATTCGGTTTGCATAAAGGAGCAATGAAATATTAAATTACTCACGAATCGGAATTGTAACAAATTTACTTTTTTAAAATTCAAGGTTATTTCGAATTCTAAACCAAATAACTTCAACCATCGTTTTAGCTCGGGTGTCGTCCTCGTCATCTGACCGCGGTTCAAAATTACGAGGTCCGTCCCAAAGTAGCCCAAGTGTTGCTTCAAACGGGACGTTAATATATAACCAAACCAAACCAAATCAACCATCGTTTATATTAAATATTTCGCTAGCTATGAAATGTCACGCATCGCATCCTGTTAACATTTTCTACTACGATAATGAATATTTTTACTTATTTTCGCACAGTAGACTAAAAAATAGGCACTCGAGACTGATTACACCTCGATTAGGGAGGTGTCTGTGACCGCATTGATTTTTTGATAATTTAACTATTGATACAAATAAACACTTGAAAATACTAAATCTTGCGAAATATACCATAACTAACTTTACATCTTGTAATATAAATAACTCAAATTCTTAACGAGTTTAATTTTTATATAAATATATACAGAAGGAATACAAAATTAGCCATTTCTCGGTTTTTTTGCTTGTATAAAGGTGCCAAGTTTTTGCAATGAATTACGTGCATAGAAATATGAACAGAAATAAAAAAAATCGGTACACTTGAAGAGTATATCTTTGCAATATATTGAATGCTTATTTTGATAAGTCAATTTTTTCAGTACTTTAAGTTTGGTTTTTGAGATTATCGCTTACTTCTACATAATTTCTCAATTCACTTTATTGCCATGCAGACCTTGATTTCCTTCTATTTTAAAATTATCATTCAAGAGATTAAGAATGATCTTTTACTCATTCATGAAGTTTGCAGGATAAGTTGATTTCAAAATGCACGAACTCCCGGTATTCGTAATAAATGTCCAATAATAAAGTAGCTGTTGTATGTCGTCTTATTCATCATTTGTACGCATGCAAGATGTATTCAATTTTTACATGAAGATGACTTTCTTCCACTTTAAATCGAAATTATCTAGAATTGATCAATACAATCTTAAACTCTAATTTTTTAAACGCCGAATTCACTTCCTTCCACAAATGGAGCTTTGCGTCAGGAAAGAAATGGTTATACTGTGGACCAAGTTTTGGCTATCTTCTAAGGCTTTGAAATACGGGAAACCTTACAGGGAGATAAAATCTGTTAAACCACACCTTAAGTAAGGTTCCAAACATCCAATGAAAATATACTAGTGCAGTCAAGAGCAACACATAAGTTGAAGATCGAATATTTTTTAATTAACATTCTTGCTTTTTAGGCATAATATTCGATTTTAAACTTGCATCTTAGGTTCACATTAACTACATGAAAGTGTTCACTTTGAAAATTCTCTCTTGATATACAATTCTTCTGATTCATTGAAGTCATTCCGAATTTTAATCTGATCGACAATTGATTACAGTTAAAAAAATATCTATAACCAGAAGTCGAGAGATTTCGCAATACATAACCAGGATTTGCTTTTTCTCAGTAAGCAGGTTTGAGAACTTCCAATTCTGTCCATATGTTTTGTCGGGAATCTCCTTTATAAATAAGACAAGAAACCCAATTCTTAATGTCTTAAGATGTGGCGATCTTCAACCCTTTGTAATGCAGATAGTTTATTCCATATTTTATTTTTGAGTCGGGTAATGAAAACAATGAACATTAATTGCAAACACTTCGACTTAACAATTGACTTGCTAGTTAATTTAAAATTTCACTGCGAGAAAAATTCCGACTTAAAACACAATCACGGCTTTTGCGAAATGGAATGCATGTTGAATCAAGTGTAATGCGTGTTTAATGATAACCGTCAACAGTTTAACTATGAACTTGATTTCACTGACGGATCGGACGTCGAAATTCTTGCAGATGCTGCTGCGTGCATCAGCAACAGTGCTCTCAAAAGGTTGCATGAACTTTGTCTTTTTATATTGGAAAATGGCCCATATTGGGATTTAATATAGGACAAGAGAAAAGATACTTTAAATAGTTTTTAAGGCCATATTGAATCTCTGAAGCTTGTCCTCCATTTAGTCTCAAAACGTATATAATTTTACTTATATGCATACTTTTCCCTGTCGAAAAATCTTCTTAGATACTGGTGTTGCAGGGAAAGAGATTAATTGCTAGAAGACCTTAATTAGATTATTTAGCTTTAATAATTTTGTATGTCGTTATATATATTGGAGAAAGTAAACAAGGCCATGCTAAACACCACGAAATTTTCTTTAATCTGGCGTAACATTGTTTTTAATCACTTTAGCAGAGTTTATTCATAAGCAAAGATTTACTGAATTGAGCATTTCCACATACTTGTCCATTGCTTTTATCAATTTTGCATATACAAAAATTAATTAATGGATTAGTATGTATACAAACGGGTACATATACATATTAGTTTACGTATTAAAAAATATCCCAATACGTTTTTTATAATTAGCTTATGTAAATAAGCTAATTTGGGCATAGCATTTTATAGCTTGCTTTACCCCTTGTACTGGTATTGAATAACGATAAAGTGGATAAAGACTTTCAACATGTGATTCGAACATGGCGCAAAAAGGACTTATGCTCTGTTAAACCAAACCAGTTGAAATGGAATGGATAACGAAAAATCCTTTGACGAGCTGCAGACTACACCTCCACAATTGAGGGATAATGCTCATTAATTATCTAACGAATAAGTTAAAAAAATGATGACTTTTAATACTTTTTCTTCACTTGAGTGAAATAATTAAAAGTAAAAGCGACATCGAATATAATGCTAATGAATCGAATATAAATGAAGAATAAAAATACTTTAGCACAAAGATCTTGCAATTGGATTAATTTATCGTTTATATTATAGTTCTGTTATAATTTCTGTTATTGAAAGTATTTTTTCTAAGCACAAATTAGGTTTTTATTTGAATTTATTGCTTTTGCGAATTTACGTGACATTGTATGCGTGACATACGACGATTGAAAATAGCTCATTAAATTTTGGTTACATTCAATATAATAAAGATTGTTTTCTTCCAGAGCCCATGGTGCACTCCCTTCATCGAACATGAAGAAAGCCATAGACCAGGCTTAGCTAAATCTTCATCAAGCTGTGAACGTCAACTCTTTCTTCAATGTGAAATATGCCCTCTAGCCCACTGGTAAAATTTCAAAAATTGATGTAATCTTATGCAATTGAAAGATTTTGGAAATAATGGCAGAACGTGCTTATTTCCCGTGCATTATATGCAAATTAAATTCGGAGCATTAAAATTTAATCTCCAAGATGTACACTCTGACTTAAAATTAAATTTAGCTAAATATTAGTCATTAACCATAGTGCAAGGAACTTCAATGTATCTATTTTAGAGAATTTATAAACAACAAATTTAGTTTTTAATGTCCTTACTTTTGAATCGACGAATGAATCGGACAAATTTCCCTGGATCTACATTCCAACTTCCTTAATCGCCAATGTTAACCTTATATATACTAACCACATGTTTTGAATCGAGATCAAATTCCTTAACAGAAACTACCAATAATGAATATCCATCTCTTACGAACAGGATATTAAACATTTAATAGGGTTTCTTAATATACATTCTCAGTGCCCGAATTGACGATAGGATTTACAGAATGCTTTAACTGGCATTAGCCTAATGTATAACTAATTCAGTCCTAACGTATTTGAGTCACTAGCGTGATACGCTTTATTTAGAAGTCTAAGGTAAAACTTGCTTCCGGTAGTTTTTCTGGTTAATAATTGCCCTGAACCAAATAAAACGCTCTCGAATAATTGGCATAAAAATTCCAGGTTCTTAATGTCGGGTCATTCTCAAACTAGTTTAATGCTTAGGCGAATCTTGGAAATATCTTAAGTTTCTAAAACTTAAAGGAACTCTACTTAACTTTCCCAAGTTTGTTTAGAAATTTCAACTTGTAGATCTTGCAGTGCTCGTTAGATTGAACAGTTCTCGTAAATCTTCATTACAACTTTTAAAATATAATGCGAATTTTACGAATTCTTCTATCATTAAGATGCTTTTCCTCGAACCAGCGAATGATAAAAGAGCTTAGTCTTCTAAAACCTATTGGTACATAAAATAAGCGAGACGCTAAAAACGTCATTTTGCACCTTTATTGATAGTCTAAACTCATTGGCTGTTTCAGCTCAATTGTTTAACGGAACCTAAAATTCATGTATAGCCTTTGGCATTCTTTTTTAAGACGTTTAACTACATCTTAAACTTCCACTAAATTACGGATTGGAACGATGGGAATTCTAACTTGGCTCGCAAATCTTGGTAATCTGCAATTGCGAATATCAATATTAGAAGTTGCACTTGATGGGTTCATCGGAAATGGTTGAAACAATACTATAAGATGGTAATAGTTGCTAACGCGTTAAAATTCTTTACCCTGTTTACTTTCCGTCTAGGCTGTTAAAGACCGGCGGTCTAAATGGAAAGTATCGGTCCCCAGGGAACCAGCATTTTGACGTGCAACAACGAATAGGATTAGTAGAAATGTCAAATCGAGAATTCAAGTTATCGCAAAATTAAGGAAGCATTAAACTATATGGAAATTTGTTTGAATTATTGAATATAGGTAGAGCAAGCATACAAGGATTGAACCTGTCGAGTGTAGCTTGCATCAAAATTTGATAGTGATTACAAATAAGTGCTGAGGGTAGATTCATATTAACATGCGATATTCGAATGCAGCAGTAGAAATTGAGTGTTAAGTGAGGAAATGCAAATTCATGACTTCTATATTACGTAACCTATTAATATGTACTATAGAGAAGTACAAAAGATGTTCAAACTTTAGTGTAACACGACATAAGTGTTTCTCAAGCTTACTGCAGATATCAAATATCGCTACTCGACTTCCCGACACCCTGTAAAATTGTTCGATAAATCGAAAATGGATTGTTAATCCAGAAAATCGGACTTCGATTTAAATACCCGTTGTAATAACAAGAACCCCTAATTTTAAATAAGAACTAGATTTCAGAAAATTGGCTTGCGTCTAGTCCAAGTCGAAGGAAATTTGAGAATTAAATGTGAAATCTGGATCCTCGATTATTGATTTCGCTATTTCATTTTGCAATGAATGTAAATCTTGAGGAGCGAATTTACTAAAACGAAGCATTTACATTGGTAGATTTAAAATTTAGCCCCCAAACAGATTTAAAAAAAATCTGCAAGACGATTTACTGCATAAACGAACAGTGGAATGGGGATGAAGTTGGTTAATTCAAGTAAATCCTAAACTAAAATTACGGCGATAATAACTAATGGATAACATGTGTAACCTCACTCTACCTCTACTTACACTTTTCTAGTATTGCCTCCGAATAATTTTCCCTATGAAATTAAATTCAAATTCAAAAATGTATTGCATTGGGAAATTGCACTCAGTTTTGATTTTCTGCAGTGTCTTGATTGTCCGTTTCATTCGATTCTAAATTCCTTCATTATCAGTTAATTTGTTACGGAAAAATTCAACCCTTTTCCTTGACAAGCAAATTTAAAATGATCTATTGTAATTGCATTGCATTTTTGCCTTCAAATTTTCTCCTTATTTTAAAATGTACATTCTTAAATTTCTCTGAGTATGCAATTTAAATCGGATAATTTAACTTTTATTAAATTTGTAGTTCCCTTGACAATATATATATTCTACTCAATGATTTAGTTGTATACTTAACATTTATTGGAAAAATTTGTAAATTTTCAACTTTTTAGTGACGTCTTGAAACTTGTGAGTCGTGCTTCAAAGGACGACGATTTAATTGTATCATCCATGACATTTTTTTATGGTAGGCTTGATTATTCGGAGTTTTGAATTGCTAAGGATGACAGTTGAGGTTATTTCTATACTTGTATTATCTCTGTATTCTGATAACGTATTAAAATTAGTGTACATCTTAAGGCCTGATGATGTATGTGTTAAAATGATCTAGTCAAATAGTCTTAATTTAGAATTGGGTAGCTTTAATTTTTAAATTAAATATTTAATTAAAAAAACTTAAAATAGTTTAAACAAGTCTTTTAATAGAAGCAAAATTACCTTCGAGTCTTCGCTTACAAGTCTTGACCTACTTTTTCGCTTGCATCGAATTTCATGTAAACTCCATGTATAATGAACTGGCTTTCTTAAATACGATTTACTTCGTTTATTTGTAAATACGGTCGGAGAATTGACGCCCTGCTATTGTGTTATATGGGATTTTCACGCCAAAGGGAATCTTGAAAACTCTAAAGTGGGATAAGTACTCAGCAGAGACAAGTTCTTATCAGAAATTCTGGAGGTACTTAAAAATACAATTGCAAATTCAGACGCACGCATTTTTATAGCAAGAAATGCAAACAACCTAGGATTTCATTTTAAGTCAATGGGCCAAATTTAGTTTGTGGTCTCTTGCAATCGAATACTTTCAATAGGCTCCGGTGTTGTCAACCATTTAATGAGGCGTTTCAAGTGTGAATCCATTTTAAAGGATTTAAATATCTTGGTTACACTTAAAACCCGTCATTGCATTGAAGAAGCTTTCAAAACGCCCTCAATTTGCTTAACCCAGCCTAGAAATCACTTAGCGAAACTTACCCCCTGTACTCAAATATACGAGTATTGGTATTAATTTTGGCAAGTAAGGAAGTTGATTGCTTTAACTACAAAGTAATAGAAATATAGTTGCCTTCACCAGAGAATGTTAAAAACTGAAGTTTAATGTATTCAATCGTAATTCTTGCTAATAAATGAATCGCCCCTTCACTATCCCTATTTTCTGATAAACGAATCCAATTTTCAACTAAATGAATAAACCAGGCAAGTCGGTTATTGATATTTAGTAGATTCGATTATAACATGTAGATAAAAAGCATTGGAATATCTTCGCGAAAACGTCTTAAATAGTCGTTCTGTAGTGCACGTCTAATCTTAATTATAAATCTATTAAAAGGGTTCTATAAGAGTAGTGTAGCATTTTATCTTTAGTTGAAGGTGGGCCGTAGCTTCGTCGGCAAGTCAACAGACCACTTTCTACTTCTGAAAATCGAAACATTTTGATCGTGATGCCTGACCAACATCCGATTAAAAGGTTTCAATTAATTAATGGAATTTGTTTCTGAAGAAGCTTGTAGTTTAGCTAAATTTCACAAAATATTTTAATTAGATACTCGATGCATCTTAATTTCTAATTTTTGATTCGTCTCTTTTAACCTTAAATTTGAAACCAATTAAAGACCATAACTTTAGCGAATGCATATGTGGTATGTAAATTTCTATTGGTTCCGATTGTTTATTTTTACTAGCGGAACTTGTCTGGTGAATATTTCCAATATTTTGCCTCTAAAACTACTCTCTTCCTAACTAATTTATTATAAATTTAGCTCTTACAGTAGCTTGCATTCAGTAATGTTAAAATGTACCTTGTAAGTAATGTACCTTGAGTAAGATAACGATGGAATTTCTATCGTGACAGGCTTAAGTTTCGATTGCTACATCCATTATGTTTTTGTAGCTCTATCCCAAATTGGTTATTCACCTTAATACCGATTTAAAAATTAGCTTGTAGGGTCCATTTAATGCCTCTAGATTGCAGTAATAAACTTTTATTGCTGAACATAAAGAACATTGTCTTTAACTACACTTGCATCGTATTAAAATCGTCAGGTATTATAGAAGTATTGACTTAAAATTTCAACTGTACAATATTTGGATATCGGATATAAACTTTGCTTTTCAAAAATCGTTCAACTAAGTTAGTAAAAGTGGGTAAGTGAATTGGTATTAAAGCGGTTCAAGAAAGGTGTGATGGGCAAATTTTTAAACATCGTGCACGCCAAGCAAAACTATGGAAAATCTGAAATCCTGTGATAGACAGCCTTAATTCGGAAAAAGGCGATGCCAATGCGCAATGGACGAATAACTTCCAAAAGTACAGTCTAATTGCATTTTAATTAATGACATCGTTTTATTAACTAATTTTATTGATAACTTATAGATTTTGCTGGAGTCTTGACGGAAATTTTAGATTTTATATAACAATGAAAATATATGCGTTATATATCCGTGCATTAAGTATTGTGTATTGCCAGTTATCCCTTGAAAATTTAAATTAAAAATTTCGTCTTATAATTCCAACTTGTCTAATAGGAAAGATTGAAATGATATAAGAAAATGACTTAAATAAAATGGATAAACCTCTGGTCTAGATGTCAAGCTACGGTATCGTATATTTGGGTTGAAAATCGTGGCAGAGTTAGTCAACTAGTACCTCATATCTTGCACGTATTGCCTACTGGTGTTCATTTGAATCCCACAATCATTGACGTCTTTCCTTTTCATGGGAGGCTTCCAAAGTGTGCTTGGTTTTTAGATGTTATTTTGGCTGGAAATGACGGCTTCAAGTTGTGCCCATGAAAGCTTATTTAAAACTGTTTATCGTCAAACGGGTTCTTTTGGAAGGGGGACTAAGCTTCCGGTATTGTTTATTATATTCCGAAATGGTCTTGAACGGCAAACGAATGATAGTGGTAGCTAAGAATTTAATGCGAAATTCTAAGAATTTCAAGGAATTCACTTATCCTAAATTGTGATGACAATTCTTAATATTAACTTACCACTTGATTTCGCAAAAACTGTCGGTGCTTTTAAAAACGTTTTAATTTTGTCCACCATCCGTCGCGATAGCAGAATTTGTCCTAGCAACTTTAGGATTTATACGGAATAGTTTTTTTTATAAAATACATTATCCAGCCTTTCTAGTTGATTGTTACGCTATAGAATTTTTAAGGCTTTCGACCTTTTATTTTGTTTAACATTAAGATTTAGGTTATGTAAAATGTTTTAATACTATTGTTAAACAAAAGTGTACGAATATTTTCCTGTATGCATGTACAAACCTTAAAGACCTAGAAAAATCACAACTATAATTCGAGTGAAAATGTTGTCTCTTGCCTCCTGCCTGCGCGAGTTTGCTATTGTTTACTGAGTAATTCAATGTATATATTGTCCAATAATATATTTTAATTTATGGAATAAATTGCTTTAATGAAATGGTGATCTAATGTATTAGATTCTCCAATATTCAATTTATTAAAAATTGGATTTGAAAAACTACTTAAATTATTCACGATGGTAACTTATTCAATGTTCAATTAAAAATTTGAAAGAGCGTGTCTTGTATAGATTTAAAGTCTTCACTTAAATAATTTTCCTAGATAAAAGTTATCAAAGGAATCCCCCGAAACCATTCTCGAAGAATGGCAGTAAAGTTTATTTGAGATTAAATGCTATATTTGAAACTTCGCTTCAATGATTTTTTGTTTGCTCTGCATGATAGAAAGATAATAAGTTTGTATATTATAAAATTTGTACAAACGTAAATCAATAGCCAGCAGGATCCTATTTATTAACATTTATGTATGAATTTCGCTTCCTATCACTTATGTTTCCTTGATGGTATGTGCTTTGTATACTATAATTAAGCTGCTAACTTCATACAAGTTGGAATGTATCTACTACTGAAAAATGTGGCGGCAAATACACAAAGATTCAATTTAAAAATTTACTACTGTTATCTGATACGCGACGTAATTATGTTGTAAATTTGTAGATTGCTAAAAAACTACTTGCTTGACCATTTTAAATTTATCTTGAATAAAATATTGAAATAGAATCTTCTAATGGCTATACTATCTTGCGTACAGCCGTTTCAATTCTTGTGACAGCAACATGCCTCATGTAATCCATTACTTGCCGGTGAATCTTGTTATAATTTGCTCAATGTAGTTTTCTTAAGCTTTAGAACTGGGTTTGATGTAATTGTCAATCTTCATTGACTCTTGTCTCTAAGATTAGATAACTTTATCTTGTGTCTAATGAAATTAAGTTATCAAATCCTTGGTATTCTACTCCATTAAGCTATGGAGTTTATATTGAAATATAAAAATATGTTGGTTAATAAAACTTATTCCTAATTTTGAGTTATTTCTTCTGAAATCAACTTTTAATATTTCTTAATGGATGATCTAAATCTGCATATTTGCTTAACACAAAGTGTTGATTATTATACTTTCAAATATTTTTCCAAAGACTCAAATTCAAATTTTAATTGTCTGATATAAGACTCCGAAATTTTTATTCGGATGATTTTAAACTGATTGCAAAGCGAAATGCAAGAATAGTCGTTGCATTATTTGGTTATTTCTATCCGAAGTATTAATGCCTTGTCTTTTCCTTTGGCTCGTATTTAAGTTGAATTCCTGTTAAGCTGTTTCATTTACAAATCTTTTGACCAAATTCCAAGTCGAATTTGGTACTAAGAAAATAAGGGTCATGTAATCCAGTCTATAATCAGTGTGGCTTCCAAGATCGTTCTCAAAATTTTACTGAATTATTAGCTAACTTAAGTGCTATGGCCTCATCGTGATTTTATATTTTGAAAGGAGTACCACTTCTCTAAAATTCCACTTGCCCTTCTGACAAATTTGAGGGGAATTTTGTAGGCTATAATAGATTCAAAGTTACCCGATTTGTTATGCAAAAATATTGCCTTTTCAGCGAATATTGATGTGTTCTTGAATATTTACAGCTAAAGTTTATTCAAACCCAACGTTTTTTTTAAATTTTGAATTGAAATAAGGGCAAAATTTGTCTTGATTTCAACATTAACAAGTGAAAATGTCATACATTTCATATTTAGTTTGTCTTCTTATGGCGATGCAGGCCAGTTAAAAGTCAAATTTGAAATGGTTGGTTATAGTTAGTCTACGAATTTTTACTAGCATATTTTTGTCTTGCAGATCGAATGTGTTCGTTGAAACCCTAAATCGTTTCGAGCATAAAAAGAAATCGGTACATTTGGCTACTTTTTCGATTATATGCAAAAAAATGTTAATAGTTGGTGCTCACGTAGATAAGGCTCTTAAATTCTCTTGAAATAGAATTCTTTTACAAAGTCATTTTTAATATTTCATTGTATATTGATATTAAATTGGTTTCTTTTTTAACTTTTAGTCTCAAATATTAAAATTCTTCAATCCACTGAATTATATCGTGGAAGCGTATTAAAGAATCAAAGTATCTATGAAATTTTAATTTGAATTTTCATTGGAATGAATGATTATTATCAATTTATTCTATGCTACTGTTGGATACCTTTTCATATTGGTCATTGTATTATCATCCGTACATAAAACAAACGGACAAGTTTAAATTCCTTTAAAGAACAAAGAATAAAACTTTGCCCGAAGGATCAAGTAAGCAAGAATGTTTGCAATGGATATTGAATAAATTTGGTATTTAATGATCCAACCGGTTTCGTGTAATCTTCATGTGAGAAGTTAATCTATAAGAGTTTGCCTTTGTTTTTTGAGGAACGGATACAGTAGTTTGTATGAATATTTTTAAATACATTTATGATACATTCAAAATTACTTTCTCCATTACTTTACGTAGCGTATAATATGCTACTCGAGTCGTATTATTTTTAAGAAAAACGGAATTTCCTTGGTGTTACAGTTACGAAATCTTATACTAAGGAAGCCTTTTTTATTAGCATTATTTAGGTTCATTCTTTCATGCACACCTAATGAATACAATTTATGAAGCCTTAAATATTTGCTTTCATAAGCTATGCAGTGTTATTCAGCATTAGAATTCTTCGTATTTTGTTGACTTTAATTTAGGGGCTCGAATGCTTTTATTCAATAGTTAATTCTTTTTAGAGGGGTTGTTCGAATTTTATTGGCACCAGCAAGCTCTTAATCTTTGTTCATGCTAAGTTGTCTTAATGTTGATCTGAAGTATTTAATTATAAAATTTTATTTCGTGCACCTTATTTACATAATGCATTTAGTATTTCTTTTAACACATATAAAAGGCCTTTCCATTTAGTCCATCATGAAACTTGGGAATAAAATGTCAATACTTTTGATTTCAAATAATTCTCATTTGTAAAGCAAATCAAACATTTCCGCTGAAATTAATGAACTAAAATACGCGAATTAGATAAAAATGAAAAAAAATATCTAACTTTGGGAATTGACTTCCCGAATTTTACTGTGTACGAATGAAGACGAGACATTCTTTAAATTCAGAGTGTCGGTTTATATCTTTAAGTCGGTTCTCAAACCCTTTAAGACAGGAAAAACTAGTGAAAGAAAAGAAGTATATCTCAATGGCCCCTGTATTGTTGATGGTGAAAAATGCATTGAACAAAAAACGTGCATATCCCTATAAACTGAATACTTCTTTAAGCATACAATCAAACCTGTTTGTTATTTCACAAGTAACGATGATATATTTTTAGATTCCATAAAGAATAAATAAGGGTAATGTGAATAATATTGTACGCTGAAAACCGTTTTGTACTTTGATCGATTTTCGACACCATTTTCTCTTTTTATATTTCTTGATAAAATAAAACAGCACAATTAATATTTCTATGGTCAGCTTAATTTTTATAATTTAAGTATATTTTCCAGAGTAGTTATTTTGTAAACGAACTATTTAAATTTTGCAAATATAAATTACTTAAATTAAATTTGAATTGGATTTAAATTGGAAATACTTGGCCGAAATTTCATTTTTTTTAATAATGCATGTTATTAAATATAAGATAAAATAGAACCCAGAGTTAGACACTAAACTTTTGTGTTCATTTTATTTATAACAATGTCTTTTTTTATATTAAATTTAAAAATGCGTAATTTGTAGATTTAAAATACAATATTTTAGGCCTCCCTGAAAATTTTCTAACTAATAGATAGTGGGATAATATCGGAAAAAGTCATATCTGAACTAAAAGTAACAATATTGTTACATTGCAAGTATAATCAAGGTTTATTTTATACTAGCCGCCTTTGGCGATCCGGCTGGTCGCCAATATTACCGCTCGCTACAATTTTCAATTAAATATTTTAAATAACTGGTCTCTTAATAGATTCTCAAACAAAACATTTTAATCTTCAAATTTTGATAGTCATACCAAACTTTTACAGTTGATTAGATCGTTTCATTCAATGTTGTCATTTCCGGTAAAACTTCAACTTTAAGTGGAAATGATGAAATTGCAATTAATATAAAGATTTTTTAATAAAACCAAGCGTTTTATTTTATTTATCATCTTTATTGTTATTTATTTATTATTATTGGATATGAGTATTGAAAACAGAATCGCTCGGTATACAAGTCTTATGCGAACTACAAAATATTTTTCATAATTTATGCAATATCTCAAACAATAATTCAACAAAAATTTCTCAGATTCAGCATAAAATTCAGTTTTTAGTTTTGCTTTCAAAAAGATTGAAATGGAATCAATAATATTTTGTTCCAGATTATAAATATATTTCAAAAATTTGTAGTCTAAATTTAATACAGTAAGGTATCATATTCTGAGAAATATTCTGAACACACCAAATTTTAAATAAATGAATGAATGTTTCTATTTTCCACGATCAACTAAGACTTGTTTATGAAGTTTTGAATTTTAAAAATTTAGAAAAACTCGACATTTTCATATTCTTAGGTCAATTAATTTTGAGAAACCTGCGTGCTGATTTTCTTTGAAACGATCGATGGAAAATCTAAAATCCTTTTTTTATTGAATAGTGATATTCAAATTTTCATAAATAAGTCAGTTTAAGTGATTGATTTAGTTAATTGGAAATTAACTCTTTTTATTTAAAATATTAGTGTTTCAAGAACATTTTGTTATTCGTGATTTCCACCGCAGAAGCTTTATGTAAAATCAAAAATTCGTTATTTATTAGAGCATTTATTGAATCGAGTTACATAAAATATAATCATTTTCCATTTAGACCATTTTAGCAGATCTGTGACTTACTAAAGGTTTATAAATTAGCTGTGTGGCCCTGGTTAGAATGGATATCCTATTCATATTAAACAAACCTTGACTTAAAATAAAACTGATTCATTGGATTATTAATATAGAGAGTGTAAAAGATCATAAAATAATTTTTCTTAATTTTTTTTTTTTTTAGAAAAAATATTTCATATTTGTTTCATTTCCTACAGACACGTGTCGAAAATTATATTTTTTCAGATTTCATTTCCAAAACGATGTAATGTATTTTTAATTAGAGCTTTAATCAATGTGATGGCAACAATCTGAAAAAAACTAATTTTTTCTCATGAATTCGAAACGTGCTCGTGCAGCTTAAATTTTATTTTTATTTTGTACGAAAAAAATTGTTGAAAAATATAGTTAAAATATTTATTTAAAAATTCATTAAAGATAGAAATTCAATTTTAAGATTAAAACATTAGTATCATTTAAAAGATAAATTTTTGATCTTTAACTTCATGTAAAAATCTTTTTTGTGCGGTAATATTTTCCGAAGTTATAGCAGAAACACATCAAAATTTCGCTTAATTTTTAAATAAATAAAATTCTAATTAAAAATTCGAAAAAAATAATATCCAGGTGCACGTTCTCAACATCCAAGGTATACACGTGCCAAATTTGGTAGCTATAGGTTGAATCATCTGGAATGTAGAGAGCCAACACACACACACACACACACACACACACACACACACACACACACACA
>JAPMOR010045109.1:74736-89096 GCA_026543865.1 Argiope aurantia | reverse complement strand
ACACACACACACACACACACACACACACACACACACACACACACACATTGAGCTTAATTACATAGAACAAACACATCAAAAGTAAACATAACATTTCAATTGTTGCAAAAACAAAAGAGAAAAATGCAGTTAATAAGCTCACGATATTTAGAAAAGTACAGATATTTAGACTGGAAAATGAAATTATCTGAAATTAACCACACGCGCAGACGATATTTACAAAAGTAAAAATATTCAAACTTGAAAAGGAAAATTTATGAGTTATTCCATCAATAAATGCCATAAGTTTGTTTATATCTTCATTATTTTATGAGTCATTAAACATCAAAATGGGTCCGAGACTAAATAAACTCCCTGTATAGAGAGTGTAAAAGATCATAAAATAATTTTTCTTGAATTTATTTTTTAGAAAAAATATTTCATATTTGTTTCATTTTCTACAGACACGTGCTGAAAATTATATTTTTGTAGATTTCATTTCCAGAATGATTTAATTTATTTTTAATTGGAGCTTTAATCAATGTGATTGCAACACTTTGAAAAAAGCTAATTTTTTCTCATGAATTCGAAACGTGCTCGTGCAGCTTAAATTTTATTTTTATTTTGTACGAAAAAAATTGTTGAAAAATACAGTTAAAATATTTATTTAAAAATTCATTAAAGATAGAAATTCAATTTTAAGATTGAAATATTAGTATCATTTAAAAGATAAATTTTTGATCTTTAACTTCATGTTAAAATCTTTTTTATGCGGTAATATTTTCCGAAGTTATAGCAGAAACACGTCAAAATTTCGCTTAATTTTTAAATAAAATTCTAGTTAAAAATTCGAAAAAAATAACCCCCAGGTGCACATTTCCGGCCTCCAAGATATGCACGTGCCAAATTTGATAGCTGTATGTTGAATGGTCTGGCCTGTAGAACGCCAACATACACACACACACACACACGCACATTGAGCTTTATTATAAGTATAGATATAGACTATATTGTTCATGATTTTTTTTCCAGTCATTTTTGAAGTGCGTTGTATAATTAACAGACTCCTTATTCGTCTGCCTCTTACATTTATCTGAATATTTAAATATTCGCTTAATTTCCTAGAAGTAAATTATGTTTATAATCTATTGTTAGGATTCAAATTGTAATTTTCAGTTACGTACTTAAAGAGTAAATTATATCAGCTTATTTTCAATAAATAACCTTTATTTTTATGCTTAAATATTTAACTTGGATTCACTTTTTTATTAGATTCAAGCATTCCTTTTTTTTTAAACTGCCCATTTTTCACTACTGATAAATTTTATAAGGACAAATAAATTTCTATCTAGTTAAAAGTATTTTGTATAAAGCTATGAATAATTTTTTTGATAATTTTCTCTTTTGGTATGCTAGACTGCGAAGGGTATAATTATCTTGTAAAAAAATTCATATTTTTACCGCAAAGAAAAATCCAAAAATAATCAGTCTTGGAGATAAATAATGTAATTTATTCACTAGACATTTGATAGTTGAAGAAAACGGGAAACTACAGTGAAACTTAAATTTAACGCACCCTGTAAACTTTCAAATCTTTTCTTTGTTTTGAGTCCAAGTATCCATTTCAAGAAGGATGAACTACCTCTTCTCCATCTTAAGCCCCAGTAACTTCATTTTATGGTTTATATATATATATATATATATATAATCAAACATTCTTCTAACCTACTATATGAGATTTTTTAAGATTTTATCACGTTTCTATCATAAAATGTTCCAAATAAAAAATTGCCAGTATATATTTCAATTTGCTTATTTAAATCTAAGGAAATCAGTATATAGATAATAAATTTTCTGAAAATTTTAATAAAACGGTGAATATTAAAATAAGTTGATACATTCTGCGCTAACATAAGTAAAGATGTTGAGAATAAATTATGCAACGAGCAACATAAGAAACATAGATTTCTTTGGAATTTTTTTTAGAAACAAAATGCCATCCGCACTTCCAAGTTGGTAGAAAAAATAAGTTCTCTAGAGAGTCTAGAGTCGCAATTTCAACTCCTATAAAAAGGATATCCTAAGCTCATTTCAGTAAATCCCCATAAAACCTAAATCTTGATACACAAGTGTTGTATTATTCATGGTGGTCTGTATATCTTTTTTTCCTCAGAAAATTATGTCAGAATTTCGAAGTTTCTGGGGAAAATATTTCATCGATATGTACGAAATAGTCTCATGGTCTAGTTTTTGAAATGAATAAGATTAAGGACATAAAACAACATTATATTCGAAATGTAAAATTGTTCAGTGTACTTCCGTACGCTTGTTTATAAATTTTAGTGTAAAAATGTTATTTATAAAGGGCTTAAAATATTTCAGCTAATGTTTTGCTGCTAAAAGCTTTCAAATTTTCAACAATACATTTCTTCTACGAGCATCCATTACAAGAAGTTTGTCTGACAGCTTATCAGTATTATTTTTTCATTAATTTAATTTCAAAAGTAGGATAGTTCCAATGTACAAAATAAAAATATTATTACCTGTTTAATTTTTTAAATGTCTATTAGCTGGTTAACTGAGGAAAAATGGGGACAATGGAACGTTCAAAATATTAACGCAAATTTCCATGACGAAAAATGTTGTCCTTCCCTTTGATGTAATAGTTCGTGTATGATGAAATATTTTGTCATACCTAGTGAACAAGTTAAATATCATGATTTTGAACTTGCATCATACAAAAATAAAATAGTAATGCATCGATATCAAAATAACATGAAAATATTTCGACAAGAAAGGCAATAATACAAATATATTTTGTAGAAGAATTATATATTAAATTGAAATAATTTGGGAATTAGAAAGTCATTTGAATACTTATTTCTGTTTAGTCCCATAACAGCTACTAAATTATTCATAATGAATTTTTAAAACTTATTTGGAAATTATTGCTTCTATAGAGAAGGAGGAGTAATTCATTTTGAAATGCTCTTTTTTGAAAAGCATATTTTTTGATAATCTTCATATGACTTGTAAATAATGGAATATTCACAGAGAAAAAAGAATAAAATTTATAAAATGCATTTACATATTAATTTGTTAATTATGTGCAGCGTATGGTTGAAAGTTTTCAGTTTATCAATTAATAAATATATAATTTTAAATACTTTTTATCGTAATTATATACATTTGTAGCTTATCGAAGTTAAAATGTTAGATTGATTTTTTATTGGAAATTGAATTCTATTTATAATTAGAATATTAACTCTATACAGATAACTCTATACAGATATATAAACTCTTCTTAAACTTCAAACAACCCCTCAAGGGCTTACCTAATGAAGGTGCGTACGGGTGTCCCAATACCGAGGTACCCAGGGATCTTTACTCCCTTTATGTTTTACACTCCCCTCCGTCTTCCCTCGAGAGTAGGTGAGGGAGCTCTCCATGAGAAGCTTTCGCCGCCCTGTTTGCTTCCTGCTTCTCATGGACAGCAGATACCCCCACGTGTTTGCCGTGCGTGGCGACCCATTAGACGGGTGGGGCACTGTGGTCCCCGGTGTATCAATCGGCTGGTACCTAGTCACCTGAGTGGCTACTCTGCTAGGGATCAAGCGAAGGGGTGACTCCTTGGGCTTGGCGTTAAGAGTGGTCACTGTCACCGGGGGTAACTCCCAGCGTATAGGTTTCGGCCAGCACTAAGGTAAGCGCCGAGGCTGGGAATATCTAGAGCCGGTGGCTGTCTTCCCTTGTTGGGCTCCATGGTGGGCTGTGCCGTCGGACCTGAATCCCCATCAATGTCGTATGGGCAAAAAAAAAAAAAAAAAAAAAACAGCAACACCATTTTGAATCCACAAATTAACCATTTTCCATCTTTCTTTCTAATTCAAAGAGTATCTGATGCAAAAGAGTATTTTCATAATGTGTCCCCATTTCTTGTCGAGAAAGCCATTTCTGTTGGTGAAGTTAAATCCACAAAGAAGCTTCGATCTGGCGATTTGCTAGTTGAAGTTGGATCCTGCAAACAAACCAAACAAATTGCTAACCTGAAACATCTGTCCACAATTCCTATTCAAGTTTGTCCCCACCCGACATTAAACTCCTCCAAGGGAGTTATATCCTGCAGAGAGCTATTAAATGTTTCTGTTGAAGATATAACTAAAGATTTAAAAAATCAGGGAGTTACTCATGTAAGGCGTATTTCTATACTAAGGAATGGCCAGCTCCTGGACACAAAACATTTAGTATTGACATTTGATTCTCCTAAATTACCTGAGAACATAAAAGTCGGATATATGCACCTTTCTGTCCGAGAATATATTCCAAACCCATTGCGTTGTTTCAAGTGCCAACGCTTCGGACATTCAAAAACTTCTTGCCGCGGGACTCTAACCTGCGCCCGTTATGCAGAGTCAGGCCATGACAGTACTAACTGAACTTCCGAAGAGAAGTGTGTGAATTGCAAAAACCAGCACACTTCTTTTTCCCGAAACTGTCTTGCTTGGAAACAGGAGAAAGAAATAATTTCAACTAAGATCAAAAATAAAATTTCTTATCAAGAAGCTCGCAAACTCGTAAAATCGAAAGCGCCTTCAGATGGAATAAATTACGCTTTTGCAGCTAAAAAAATGTCGGCTACCATATCCACTCAGTGGGATCTGAATGATCTATCTTCTGGTAAGGTTTTAAAACCATTAAAATCTACAAGAGCTGCTATTCCAGTTAACTTGCCAAATCCTTCGTCGGTTGCCTATGTCGGTTGCACCAATCAGTGATAATGCTTCAGCTTCCCCGGATTTAACTGATTTTCAACTAGTGACACACACTAAAAAGTTTAAAAAGGCTTCACCTGTGGAAACAAAATCTTTAACCAATGCTGAAAAAATTTCAAAATTTTACTCTACCTCACCTCACCAAATTCCCACCACTGTTGCATCGCCAACTGTGAAACCCAAATTGTGTAATAAGCCAATTAAGGCTGAAATAAAATTACCTTCTTCTGATTCGGCACTACAATCCATAGATAATCTTCCTTTCAAAGGAACAAATCTACAACAGTCTAGTGAATCTGATGCTGATGCCGAAATGAGCTCTTCCACTGCATCAGATGTGGACATGTTGGAATATTGTATGTCTGAGAACTTAGAAGACCCGCCAGAAACTATAAGTTCTCCTCCCTCGATTAAATATAAAAAAGAAAAGAAAAAATACCTCATTACCACGAAATATAAGAATTCGTAGTGAACTTGCCTCTTACTTTCTTGTCTTTTTGATGCTGTTTTTTTGCTTTTAACCTTAGAAGATATACATCTTGAAATTCTATATTTACTTTTGTACATGTGTGTAATATATATGTGTGTGTGTGTGTGTGTATTGCATTTTATCTGTATGTTTGCATCTTTAATGATATTTTAATTTTTTCCAACATTGTTTCTTAAGCATATTTTGTATAGTTTTTTTTTTTTAAATTTACCTTGACAATTTCTCTATTAGAATCAGATATGAAAAAAGTTTTTTTTAATTTCACTATATTTCAATTTCGCTGTAATTTCAAAATGTTTTTAGAAATTCAACTTTTTATATTACAATACCATATGTTTTAAACCACGATCCTGTTTATCCACCATAAGATTGGCGCAGTATGGACAAATTTGGCTCTTGCGCCAGTAAAACTCAACCAACCAACCAATAAACTTGAAACAAAAGAATTCAAATTAGTTAGAATAGGTGATTTTGAGAAGTAAATCCAGTGGAGGTTTACATGTGAAACTCCTGAGTTCTTCTAATGTGATATTTCAGTTCTCAAGTACTCATAAATAAAATCTTGAAAATTATTACATGGTCTTTGAAGGTTGGATAATATGAAATGTTAAGTAGTGTATGGGGTACTTTGTATCCAATTTGATTTTCCTAATGGAATGCAGACTTCTTTAAAAGAGGAACACTACAGGTAATGGCAAAGCTCAGTGGATAAATTAAAACAATTATCTTTCTTGAACCGCTTCTGATTTTGATCATCAATTAATTATATTGCTTCTGTTATATTCCAAAACGATAAATTGATAAGGATTAAATAAAGCACAAAACATATAATTAAATGTATATGTTAAGCACTTATTCATATTGGTTAAATTAATATTAGTTATAAATTTTAATATCATATTTTTATGTACATATAATAAATTTTAACTATCATAATATTGTTAAGAAATAATTAGTTTGTGACTTAAAGGCTATAAAGCAGGTTCTTATTGAAATTTGTTTAACCTTCTAAGCTAAAATGCTTTCATGATACTGGAAATAATGAATGCTTGATTACAAATCAACATTCCTTTTTTTGTTTCAAATGCACAAATTTTTTACACGTATCACTTTTTAGGAAAATAAAGTGCTAGAAAGGTATTATTGAAAAATAACAATTATAGAAATAATATATTGTAACTTCATCACATTTTGTAAGGAGTAATTTTCGACCAACATTCACAAAGATGGGGAATAATATATTTATCTCTACATGTAATTCCTTTTCAATTTTTAGAATATTGATCTTATTTTTTATCACAACAATCTATAAGATTTAAACTCCACGATAATCCAAACTAATCAAGCAGTTTGGATCTTATTTCTCTCATTTCAATGATGAAGTATAAAAATATGAATGAGGAAAGTAATATTGTAGGCAAAACAAATAGATGTGAATTTAAATTTAATTTTTCTTTAAAAAATGTAATCTTTCGTCATAAGGATTTGAGAAATTATAATTAAAAAAATAGAAAATTAAACGTGCAGTAATTAAAAAAAAATAATTGCAAGCACATTAATTTTGCTTTCTAAGAGTTTTCTTTATTTTTGCGATTAGCAGAACTTCTCTCGTCCATTATTTTGGAAGAATGAATCAGTCGTTTGCTCATCTCTATAACTTTTATATATATATATAGCTATTTTTCATTTTCAAAATCTTAATAATAAAACTTAATAATATATCAAAAACTTAATGTCTCCTTTATCCTAGAATCTTTTTTTTCGAGTGATTTGCAAAATTAATTAATTTATTATTAATTTAGACTTTGAAATTGCAATTCTAAAATTTAGAAATTTCTTAAATTCATTTCATAATTCGATTCTTCGACCTTCCCTTTTCCAAATTCATGGTTTTACTACTTTAAAATTAAACAAAAATGTAATTTTAGCTGTCAAAACTTTGTTTCGAGTTTTTATTCTATAATAATTTATCATTCTATCAGTAAAATTGATTCTTTCCTTATTTACGTTGTATTCTTTTACAATTCTTGCTCTTTAATGTACGTGAGTATACCTACTGAATGTATTTGCTATCGTTCTTTGAGCAACCCGTACCGTTTACAGTTAACTGCACACCAAATTTTGTTGAATTCAAGTTTATATTTTATTATGCTTTTTATAAAATGTATTTTATTATACAGACAATGAAGCATATCAGATAATTCTAGAGCCACTTAAGCATAAAACCCTATCATTTATCAGATGGACAACTTTAAAACCATAGATTTCATTATGGTAAATATTTTTCTTAATAGAACTTTTAAAGGAATGGTTGTAAGAAAAAAATGATTTTTATTGTCTATCTAAAAAATTGTTTCTTGTTAACTATATTTATTAAACTCAACAGATTAATCTCCCTCCCAGCATTCCATGGCTTTTTCTGATGAAAGCAATGGATATTTTTTTCCTTGTCAGATCGTATAATCTATTACGAAACCATTTTCGAGAGCTAGAAGAATATATATACTTTCGATGTTTGCTTCTTCAAATAGACTATGGTACGAATTTACCATATGTTTAAGCTGGTTCATTTCTATTTTTTAATAAGTGGACTGTAATCTTATTTAAAATCAAACGACAATTCGAAAGCCAACTTTTTATTTCATCGAGGTTCACCGACCCCGCGACGACTCAGTACGAAACTTTTTGAAAACTGATCCCATGTCATAAGGATTACAATAAATTTTATTGCTGAAGCCAAGTCAGTGTATGGTTGCAAGATTCTATAACAAACAGCGCCAACAAAGCGGTAACAGACTATTTTATTCAATATAGTCTATTAAATACTATATTATATACTCCTTTAAAAGGAATCATTTGCTTATCGATTGCAAGAATCTTACAGCTAGGTAAATTAAGAAAAAAAAATTCACTCTACCCATAATAAGACTCAACTTGCATTCATTGATCCCTTTTGTTTCTTACGTAATCTACGTATCTTAATTTCTCATATCTTTAAATTGTTTCCTTACTTGTCAAAATATTTATATAATAAATTAATTGGATTTATAGGTGTTTAGTGCAGATTTCTCCTAGGACTCAAACTCAATGGTATAAGAATAAAATAACTCCCTTGGTCATACCAAAGTACCCGGGAGTAATATAAAGTTTGGACAGCTGTGACAACATAGTCGGGCACTGAGGTGAACACAAAATGGTCTTCATAACTGTATAGCCCATACGTCAGCTACTATCCACGAAAGGGTACGATCCAATCTCGGTTTGGATACCGCTCAGTCCTACACTATTTCTGTACCCACTGGGATACAATCAGTGTGGTCACCGCAATAGTTATACAGGATCCAAACCCTGCACGAGCTGAATCGAAACAAGAAAAGATCCGGAAAATCACCAAAGAAAATGGGAGGTCATCAAAGAGCAGATCTGAGGATGGGCAGTCAGCTCGTTTGTACTGAAATCCTTCAAAATAAAAAGTAAGGAAAATACAAGAAATAGGTGAAAAAAAATGAGAAACAGAAATATAGAATAAAAAGTAAATTACAAACAAAAAGAGTGGTAAATAATATGAAAACTAATATTTATATTTATTTGAATATAATCACCGTCCAGTTCTTTAGTAAACAGATTGACCGCAAGTTCAAGATAACAAAGCATGTATATTATTGTTCTGCAAAGTGTTTTGATATTACTTAATACAAAATGCAAGACATGGCCATTTTCTTACTGAAATTAAAGCTTTATTTAATTCCCTTACATGACAAAATTTTATAAGCACTTACTTTTCCGTTTTCTTTCGTAATTCTCTTCTAGTTGTAAGAATTGATTCCAGCTCATTGTTATCAACAATTTCTTCATTTCCATTAGAGCTATTATATATTAATAGTTGTTGTTTAGTAATTTTATTTTCCTGATTATCAGCATCGTAGCCGTCACTACTGTTAAAACTAGAAAAATCAATATTCATCAATAAATTTATAAAATAGGAGTAGCATATTCCGGAAAACTGTGGATTTCTAAATATTTCTGATAATGTTTTGTTTAAATTAAAACAAAAACAATTTAAAATCAGAGCCATATTTAAAACTAAAATTATGAATTATGTTAAAGGGAATAAATTATTTATTTACCAAAAATTACGTTGCTAAACATAAAAATAGTATGAAATTGGTGCAATTAACAGTATATCATCCTTTCTTTAGGCATGGAACAAAAATTAATAAGTTATCCCAAAAAGCTATGAAATGGATGAATGTCTTAATTTTTTTACTATATTTCCTCTTTTAAACTTTATAATGGTGACCCAAATAATTAGTTAAAAATGGTTAAAATGCAAAAAAATGAAGTTAAAATCTTCAATTTATTTTCAGTCTACTATTTTTCTCTACCGCAGACTATTCTCACATTGACAAAAATGTTTTTTTTTCTGTGTTTAAAATGTTAATCTGCTATAGAAATATCTTATGGCTATCCAAAAGATTTGGACAATGGGACTTCGGAGAGTTGAATAGAGTTTTTTTTTTTTAAGGAAGCAAACGTGTCCCTTAAAGTAGACACAGAATCTTTTAAAAAATTGAACAATTGCTATTATATATAGAAGTGAATAATGACTGAGAAATGAAAAGAGGGCTCTTCGATTTAAATTTAAACTAAACAAATAAATATAAATTCACAAACACAAGTGCTTTTTTTTATTAATATTGAGAAATATATAAACAAAAATAAATCAGATCTAATATTTTTGACAATTCAAACTTCACTAAAAAGGCGCAAAAATGAATTTTTGCTTAAACAAATTGTATAATTAGCGGATTCAGCACCAGTCCCTCTAAATTAAGTGAATAAAAGCTTAAAACGGAACTTGAAAAATCCCATAAGGAATGGTTAATTATTTCAAGGAAAATTAATGGCATTACTTTAGGAAAATATATTGCATTAAGAATTTAAAAAGAAATGTTCCTTCAAAAATGCGTATGACTTCATTTTTAAATATAGACAATAATCTTCAAAAAGGGTTATATACGTCCTTAATGTGTCATTAATCTCTACACAAAATATTCATTTTTAAATAATACTGCCTCTGAAATTTAAATAACGAATTGTCTAGTTTAAAAATAAATATTTGGAAATATCAGCATAAAAATATAGGATCACTATAAATGACTCGTTTGAAAATAAATATTTCTTAGTTTTCATTCAATAAAATTGTGTTAAATTTAGTAACATGTACGTCTATTTATTTCATAGATATTGTTGCGAAATTTTCTTTACCGGGGTTCGTTTGGATAGTGGAAGTGATATGGTGTGTAGAACGCTCAATCAGCAGACGGTAGTAGAAAATAAAACAACGACGTTTATTTACACGAAGACACACAGGACAGCACAAAGCGACAACTATATACAGCACAGAAGACGATTATCTTCCCCCGAGACGTGTAGCATACAACAGCAGCATACAACCAGAATCTACTGCAGACAGTAGCGCACAGCTCAGTTCAGCACTAGCTTGACTCAGTCGCTTCCGACTACTCCGTCTTCTACTTCTCCGACTCTGACTCGGATTACTGACTTTTACCCTCGCTGCTCTCGAACTCGGACTATTCCGTCGTCTCCCCTGGCAGCGGCGGCCGCTTCCTTTTATAGGTCTCAGGAGGCGGGGCTAGAAGCTTCTCAACCAATCAGGAACGTTTGAGGCGTATCTCGGTTCCTACTGGACGGATTGGGAAAATTCTCGAACTTTCGGGTATTATGTATTTTGGCGCCAAAGTCTCCAAATTCGTCGCCAAGTCGCCAAATGGTCGCCAAGCTCTGGGACCTTCGACGCACACCTGGACTCCGTCCCATTCAGATGACTGTAAAACTTTCTTTCCAATGATGGAACAAACTGTGCTGGGAAGCCGAATTGCAGGTTTGTAACAATATATTCATTGATATACAAGCACGTTCTTTAACTGGGCATTTGTTTAGATCATGATTAAATAAAAGCAAATTTAAATAAATGTGTAAATTTAAAGAACATTTATATTTCATCTCAATATTTAAAAAAAATATTGAAAAACTACTTCCCCAAAAGCTAATGGTTTCATATTTTATTCCGCACAAAATAAATCAGATTAGTTTATCCGAAGCTAGCACGAATACCATAAATCCATCGAAATACATTCCTTAAAGTAATGTATATTCTTAGTTTCTCCGCATATTTATACATTTCATCCATTATAAATTTCAGAAATGAATGAAAAATAAAAAGTTATCATATCCAAAAAGAATTCTGTAGATTTCTAATTCTTTTTATTGAAATACATTACAATTTCTTGGTGATTCCTTCTTCAAAGCAGTCTATCATGCAATTTATTTTCAAAGGAATAAAAATGAAATAATTTGATTTTATAAAAATGTCTGATAGAAAAATAAATGTGTTTTGAGTTCCTTTTTATATTTTAGAATCTCGTAGTTAATATGATTATGAAAATACTTTCAGGAATTTTTGAAGTAAAAGATAAAGCAAGTCATTTAGTCATATTTATTATCTTGAATAAATAAGTTGAGATTATCATTTAAAAAAGTAATGTACTCTTAAAGTAAAATATCAGTGCAATACATTTCAATTTACATTCTTTAGTGACGGCACCTAGAGTTTCAGAAGAATAGTCCAGATGGTACATCAGGAAATAAATTTTTAAGCTGGTCAGTAGAATATTTAAGAATTATTTAATAACATATTATAGCTGATGATTTCTTTTTAATTTTTTTTATTTAATAGAAAATCATGTTATTTAGATAATTTAGGATGTATTGATAATTTACATGGCAATTTTTGTGAACAGACATAGGGGAGACTAACAATAATTAAAAACTAGTTAGACGACATGATTTGTCAAATCAATGGCTTGTAAAAGAATTTAAATAAATATCACTTTTGAGATTGCTGTAATATCATTTTCAGAATTTGTAAAGGATTGATCCATTTAGATTTCACTGATGAAATTTGAACAAATTCAAATATTAATTTTAAAATGTTGCTTTCGATTTATATATTTTGAAAATAAGAGTTGAATGAAGCTCAATTTATGCATAAATATTAATCCAACCATACACATACAGTATTTTTGTTTTTCATATTAAAGAAATATAGTGAAGAATAAAAAAAAAAGATTAAAAAACAGGTTTACACGCGAAAATGATTTTGAAAGAAGAATTTGAACTCATGCTAAAAATTTAGATCCAGATGTTGATGATTCTGTAAATAGAAAAATTAAATGAGAAACACCATGAATAAATATTTAAATGAGAAACTTCTTTAAACTTCTCTAGTAAGCGTTTTATTTATTATTCTTAGAAGTATTTCATTTGAAAATCGGAAGGTAATGTTTAACATCAAAGGACTCGATTGGTGATTTTTCAAATTCGAATAAATCTATTTCTTGAAGAAAATAAAACATCTTTTTAACATTGTATTATTATCAGTAATAAATTATTCCATTTCATGTCAATGATCTTGGAGAAAGAGAAAGAACATACGCGATAGCTTGTTTTCAGATTTTTCATTTTCAAGTCGAATTGCAAGCAAAAATCAACCACTTATTTTCGTTTTTATTGCTTGTATAAAAGAAATTACAGTTCATCTGAAAAATGCGAAATGCGATATTAAATGAATCTCAAAAACAAGAAGAGCATCGTTTATCTCTAGAATAACAAGAGATAGACATGAAAGATAAAGATGACATTCGAGTGCATTTCTATCTAAGAAAATGTTAAATTTTTGATGTTTAGTACATCAATTCAAATTGGATTGGACTGAAAGGATAATAATTCTAGAAAATTTTGTTTGATGAAATGTTTTATTCTTGGAGGAAAGTGAGCAGTAGATGATATTTGAAAAAATGTGAGAAACTCTTTTATGTGAATATAATTCAGAAATTATATTGAAAATTATTCGTCATTCTACTTCGAGAGATGGGATTATATTATTGTTAAAATAGCAAAATCATAAAAATGTTTTTTTTACTATTTATTTTACAAATTGAATTAATATTGATTTTTGATTAACTATTTTTTGAAACTATTATTTCCTTCTATTATTTCAAGATTATTTTGTACTAGTTTCAAAAATTATAGTAATTTGTATTTCCTGAATCTGGTGAATTATTTTTTCGTAATTGTTATTTTTAAAAGCTATGATTAATATAACTATGGTCTTAAATAAACGTGATATATTTCTTGTGGGAGAATCAGTTGATATAAATATTCTAACTATAAATAATATTAGAACTATGGGCCGAAAATGTATGAAAATGAGACGATAATGTTGTACAAATATTGACTTAGTGTCTTTGCCAAAGCTCTGCTTTGAATAAAGAATCCACTTTTCATGCACGCATTCTTAATAATAATAAGACGTTAATTATTTTTACTTAAAACTGTTAACTATAACCTTTCCCTTAATAAAAGAACAATAGATATTTGAATTCTCATCCTCAGACTTCAATTTCCAACATTTGCGTCATATTTTATGAATAAATATTACAACAAAATATATACGGATTAAAATTTCCTGATTTCTTTCTTTATGAAGATATTATTTGGAAGAACATGCAAACAATATTCAGAATATGATGACTAATATATAAAGGATATTGTCTTTATAATAATTTACAGCTACATCTTTGGACATTTGATTTTTTTGAAACTCTGCGCTATAACAGCATAATCAACATATTCCTTTTTTTAAACTGTGAAGAGTCAAATAGCAATTAAAAGAAAATATTCAGACCACTGCTAATTAAGTTTTCAATGAATTTATCAACTATTTTACCGAAAATAAATTTTTTTTGTAAGTCTGACCATTAATAAAACTATTGTTATAAAATGTATAGTAGAACGTATAATCGTAAGACAAAAAAAAAGCTATAAAACTGTAGAAATATTTTTGTAAATCAGTGATCTAGCATGTTTCTTAAATAAAACTAATTCCTTAAAATTTTTGGAAGAAAATACAGAAAATACTTTTGGGATATTCTTGTTTCTTCTTGGGATATTCTTGTCAAATAATCTTCTAAAAAAAGTAGGATATCTATACTTATAATAAAGCTCAATGTGTGTGTGTGTGTGTGTGTGTGTGT
>JAPMOR010045109.1:942-64615 GCA_026543865.1 Argiope aurantia | reverse complement strand
TGTTGTCTTCTTTTGTGATTGGGTATTTTTTCACCAAATAACTAACTGATAAAAACGTAAGTTATTCAATTTAATGCTATAAATGAGAAATAATAGTTTACAAATGATATAGCAGCTTCTAAATTATAATCCTATATGCTTTAATTAGTACAAGTTTCTCATAAATATTAACTACAAATTTAAAGAATGTCCTAATAAAATCAAGTTATAGTGGTGCATCATTCATATAAAAATTCAAAATTTTAATTAAATGCAAAAAAATTTATAAAAAAACTACATTTTTTTTATTACAAAATGTGTTAAAAACATGTTGAGTTTTTGTTTCAGTTTTTTCAAAAAAAAAATATCCAGAAGCTTGATACAAATTGTAGGTATTAATATAGTAGATGTTAGTATAGTTACAATAGTAGTCAATATGTTATTGTCAAATTATTTGGTATGTTTCAAAAATTCAGATAAAAACATTATCGAATCAGTAAGGATGAAAGAATAAATTTTATTTCAATTTCCTTGAAAGTTCGCTTGTAATCAGCCGTGATAAACTTTAGCTTCCAAATGTATATATTCTTAAATTTAATCGACAATATTTATCTATACTTACACACACACATTGAGCTTTTTTATGTGTGTGTGTGTGTGTGTGTTGGCGCTCTACAGGCCAGACCATTTAACATACAGCCACCAAATTCGGCACGTGTATACTTAGGAGGCCGGGAATGAGCACCTGGGGATTATTTTTTCGAATTTTTAACTAGAATTTTATTTATTTAAAAATTAAGCGAAATTTTGACTTGTTTCTGCTATAACTTCGGAAAATATTACCGCACAAAAAAGATTTTTCATTAAGTTAAAGATCAAAAATTTATCTTTTAAATGATACTAATGTTTTAATATTAAAATTAAATTTCTATCTTTAAAGAATTTTTAAATAAATGTTTTAACTATGTTTTTCAATAATTTTTTTCGTAAAAAATAAAAATTAAAATTAAGCACGTTTCGCATTCATGGGAAAAAATTAGCTTTTTTCAAAGTGTTGCCATCACATTGATTAAAGCCCCAATTAAAAATAAATTAAATCTTTTTGGAAATGAAATCTGCAAAAATATAATTTTCGGCACGTGTTTGTAGGAAATGAAACAAATATGAAATATTATTTTTTCTAAAAAATAAGTTCAAGAAAAAATTATTTTATGATCTTTTACACTCTTTATACAGGGTGTTTATTTAGTCCCGGACCCATTTTGATGTTTAATGACTCATAAAATAATGAAGATATAAACAAACTTATGGCATTTATTGATGGAATAACTCATATATTTTCCTTTTCAGGTTTGGATATATTTACTTTTGTAAATATTGTCTGCGCGTGTGGTTAATTTCAGATAATTTCATTTTCCAGTCTAAATATCTGTACTTTTCTAAATATCGTCTGCTTATTTATTGCATTTTTCTCTCTTTTGTTTTTGGCAACTATTGAAATGTTATGTTTACATTTGATGTGTTTGTTCTATATAGTACTTTTGTATGTGATGTTTTATTCGAGCGGATATTAAAGAGAATGCCTACACCAAAAGGGAAAGCACAGATTTTATGGTGGTCGTGGAGTTAATTTCCAATCAACTAAATCACTAACTTTTAAGAGTTAATTTCCAATCAACTAAATCACTGACTTTTAAGAGTTAATTTCCAATCAACTAAATCACTGACTTTTAAGAGTTAATTTCCAATCACTTAAACTGACTGATTTATGAAAATTTGAATATCACTATTCAATAAAAAAGGGATAATTTTGGATTCTCCATTGATCGCTTCAAAGAAAATGGAGCAATCAGCGCGCAGGTTTCTCAAGAATAATTGGCCTAAGGTTATGAAAATTTGGAGTTTTTCTAAATTTTAACATTTAAAACTTCATAAATAAGTCTTAGTTGATCGTGGAAAATAGAAACATTCATTCATTTATTTAAAATTTGGTGTGTCCAGAATATTTCTCTGAATATGATACTTTACTGCATTAAATTTAGACTTCATAATTTTTGAAATATATTTATAGGCAGGAACAAAATATTATTAATGATTTCATTTCAATACTTTTGAAAGCAAAACTAAAAACTGAATTTTATGCTGAATCTCTGAAAGTTTTGTTGAATTATTGTTTGGGATATTACAAAAATTATAAAAATATTTTGTAGTTAACATAAGACTTAAATACCGAGCGATTCTGTTTGCAATACTCACATTCAATAATAATATTAATTAATAAATAACAATAAAGATGATAAATAAAATAAAACGCTTAGTTTTATTAAAAAATATCTTAATATTAATTGCAATTTCATCATTTACATTTTAAATTAAAGTTGAGGTTTTGCCGGAAATGACAACAAATTAGCAAAATATATATAGTAAATTGAACGAAACGATCTAAACAGTATAAGTTTGGTATGACTATCAAAATTTGATGATTAAAAATGTTTTGTTTGAGAATCCTTTAAGAGACCAGTTACTTAAAATATTTAATTGAAAATTATAGCGAGCTGTAATACTGGTGAACCGGCTGGTCGCCAAAGGCAGCTAGTGTTAAATAAACCTTCGATTTTAGCTACAAAATTGTACTAAAATTTTTTAGAATTTAATATGATATGCAATAGAAAATACGATTTTTTTAAAGATTTCATGTTTATTATAAAGATTTAATAAAAATTTTACCAAATAGTAGTGAATAATATATACACTCATAAAACTGGCAAAAATTCAAACTAACTTGAAAAGTTTATATTTGTTGTTTAAGTAAAGAAAACAATCAATTTTAATTTAGGAAAATAATAATTAAACATGAAAAAGTGTAACAAAAATACAATCTCAATATTGATAAGTGACCTTAACTTAAATTTAAAATTTCAATTGCAATTATGACAAATATAAATTGCAAATATAGCTTGAAACGAGTTTTCGTCTTTTTTTTAAGAATTATGAAAACTATTCCCAAATAATTTGCGGAGAAAGAAGATATTGCGATTCCCATAATAAGAGAGTATATACGAGAACAAAATTACAAAGATATAGTGAAATGAGTTATAAATGTTTTGTAAGTAAGTAAAATATATTTTTGAGAAGTATAATGAAGTGGTGCATAAAGTATCAATAAACGAACATTAACTAAGATCTAGTAACTAAGAGAAAAATATACGTATTCAAAATTTTAATTAATAAAATTTATCTGCTAGAGGTTTTAAAAATTAAAAAGATTTAACTATCAAAATATCAAAAATGAGAGCAGAAATGCTTTCCAAACTTTTGTTACTTCAAACGAAATACTTTTCACGTTTAAACTCATTATGTAAGGGATCGTTCCTTCTTATCTGTGTTTTGATAAAACAGTGTGCATTTTTATAATTTATAAAAACGTGATTATCACAATGCAAAATAGAGAAATTTTACAGAATTCAGCCAGCATTTCAATTAATAAAAAAGGGCAAAACGAGCCATAAATAAATCTATATGAATTGAAAGAAATTATGTATATTATTATGCAATTCAAAAATTTTTCGCTAATTTTCTAAACACACACACACACACACACACACAATGTTGGTACTATTTTAAAATAAGGTTCAGTTATATTAAGTGGGACGTAAAAGTTTTTTGAAATATTAGTAATGCAACCGTAGCTAAATTAAATTGTTTGAATTGCGTATATTGCAATGTTACTGGATCATATTTCAAATACGTATCTTTGTTCATCTATAAGTCATTACTAATTTTTGTTTTGTTTATTTTAATGAAACCAGCCTCCAATATGTTCTGATTAGTTTAAAAATTAGCTATAATTAAGTTCTCAACCACAGGCGATAATTACTTAAATTCAGTATAGTCATTCATTATGAATAATGAAATTATTTATTATATCTTCTTATGTTTCATATATAGAAAATTGATTATAAATACAGAACATATATTTAATAATAACTCCTGATTCTGAAAAATCTACAATATTTATGATTTTTGATGCATTTAAGATCTATATGCGAAGATTCTATTGTAGTCATATTTAATCCGATACACTGATAAATATTTACCCGAGTAATCTAAGAATGAATAAGAATTGGACTGAATTCATAATTTCTGATTAATTTATTGAAATGATTTATCAAAAAAGTATCGGTACATTTTTTATCAGTATATATCTATAAGAATCTTATCAGTTCAAAGATTCACTTCTTTGAAATGAAATTTTTCCAAGTCAATTTTAAACAAGATATTTCTTTTTTAAAACAAAATATTTTTGAAAAGCCACGAGGTTTGCTAATTGTTTAAAAATAAAGTGAAATAAAAATTTTGAAATAGACATTTTAAAATAATAACCATCAAAATTATAAATTGAAATTTAAATGAACGAATTTCGGAAATAATTTTACTTAATTATTCATTTGCAGAATTATTTATAAAATAAATGTGCATCAGATTAACTTCTATTGCACAAATAATCGATAAATGAACTGTAGAGAATACAATATGATCTTTTTAGCGTAAATATATTAAAGATAAAATGAGTCAAATGAAATCTGACATTTTATATTTTACATACGGATCAAAATAATACATCAAATTATACATTCCTCAATGCATTGTGGCATTAACAATTTAAAAACCTTATTTCTATCAAAATACATGATAAATTGAAAAATCCATTACCCTGAAAGATCCTAAAGTAGATTAACAACTCTTACCATCACGCACCATTCCATTATGCTCACAGTTCACCCATAAGTTGTAATAAATGATAAATGAGGAACCAAACAACTGTTTTGCATATAACAATGGAAACGAATTGATATTGTTATAAATGATGTGACGAACAAAATAAAAAAAGCGTATTTTATTTATTAAAATCATGGATTAAAGTTTTAGTATTTTTTATAGTTGTTGTGAGTATTAATTAAGCATGAAATTAAGGGTTTGAACGTAAAAACTTGCAATGATTAATGGATGGGATTAAAGCGATAAATGTACGTGCTTTCTTAATTAAGATTAATCATTCTAGAACTATAATTTAAAATCTTTTTATTAGGCATTAAACGAGGATTCACGCTTAAGAAAGTGGGCTGAATATTTTTGCATCGTCTGTAACTAGAGACACTTTATACCATTAATTATTGCAAAAGCTTTGTAAGTTTTCCAGAAAACTGAAGGGAAATTTTTGATTAAGTGATATTCCATATTATCGGAAAAAACTATTCTTTTTGGATAATTGGTTTCATTTATTTAGTTTTTAATTTTAATAATTGTGAAAATTATAAGCGAAAGTATGTTTTTGAACTTTTATTTTTAAAATTGTCTTGTTTAAATCGTCCATCCACCCCCAACATTATAGTTAAATGCTTTTCAATATTTAATGCGATTATTTTAATAGCATTATAAAAAGATAAATTCAATCATAATTTTCGATATAATTATCTTTTAATTTTTAATGGCTATGTAATAATAATTTTATATTAAATATTCCTTTGTATGCAATAAATTTCTTCAATATGCTTTCGAAATTGAATCAATGAATTACAGTTAGAATCTCATGTGAAAATTGAGTTAAGATCATTCTTTTTTTAAATTATACTAAAGAGGAGTGCGCTTGTATATGTATGCTTTATAACTCTACCTATAAGACCGTGTAAACTACAGATACCATATTGTACACATATATACTTCGCAAAGAGGAGATGGGGATATGGACCTATGACTTATTATTTGAAACATTAATGAGCATTGCAGTTTATTAACATTCAAACGAACTTTTTTACGCAATAAACAAAAATATTATAAATCCACAATGGCTTTTTCATCAGTTTAAAATTCAAAATAATTATTTATTTCAATATTTACAATTTTTTGGTGTATCATTTCTTAAAATAATAATAATTGAAACGATATAATATGTATGCTTTTCAAAATTTGCTCGAAAATATTTTACAGAGAAAGTCCTTAAAGCCAAGTTCTTTTAATTGAATTTTTATATCTAATTGAAAAAATATTTCCTTGAAATTTTTAGAAATCATTAATCTAGCGAACCATCTGGTCGTTAAAAAAGGTCAGTGAAACAAAAACTAATCATACAGAACAATTTGTTATTAAATAACTGCCTTTTAATCGGGCAATGTAATATGTATGTAAGTCACTTGGATATATTAATTAAAATTGTCATTCGTTAATTTGGATAAAATAATGAGCATATTTCTTCGTGCGCGGTTGAACGCAGCAGTGCTCCTAGAAATAATATCATTTCTTGTCATCTAATTGACGTTCTTAAATGCATACATATTTTTATGCGTTTAAGATATCTACATAAATCGACATATTTTTATTGCTTTTAAGGCCTATTATTCACTGCTTTATTATGAATATTGACAAGGTTAAATGGTTAATACTACCAGACAGGAACTTGTACCTTAAGAGAAATTCCATGAAGGGAACTTGAATCTTATTCATAACACTTATATTCGACAGATGCATAATCTTATATGGGATAGTACAAAACTTTGCAACATATTTAACAAATAATAGGTGTAAGTGGTAAGTATTAACACGTTGAAAAGTTTGGATTTTATTTTTAAAAAAATGTTTTCAACTAAAGTTGCGTAATAGGCATGTTTTAACCCTTTCTAGGGCCGTGGGAAGTATGCTTCCCACCAAATTTATCAATCTTTGTATGAATTTATGTAGGTTGGCATAAGTTCTGACAATTTTTTTTAGAAAGACAGAAACTTAGATGTTTCAGTTCTTTATGTCAGACAAAATGATCTATCTTGATTTGTTACTTAATTATTTATTAATTAATCAAATTAAATTTATCTAATAAGCTAAATGAATCCCTTTTCTTATTCTAATTTCAAGCCTCAAAATATTTTAACATAATATGAAGAAAAAAGTGGCCCTTTAAAGAGTTAAAATAACTCTAGAGGAAGCGGAATGTGTTTTTTTTTTGTCATCTAATAGAAAACATGCCTAACATAAAACACGTTTCTTTGCTTGTGATTTCACCAATGCAGAATGTAATTACCATTTTCAATCATTCTTTGACCAAGGTTACTCTTCACGACCCAATAAGCAATGTTTCAATACGACAAATAAAATTTGAAAATATATGTGATGAAAGGGATTATTCATGAATAACTGTTTTCTTCCAGCTAATATACTCAACACTGCCTGGAAAACAATATTTAAATGTTTTTTTACTGATGAAATGTATACTAATTAACTCATTGTCCTTACAAATTTATTGAAACCTTTACTAATAACTAAATACTTTTGAAGTAAACGTAAAGCACTTCTAATATAACAAATATTTATAGCAAATAATAAAATATCAACTCAGCTATAAAAAACTTTATGTTGTGAACGTCATTTGGCAGAATATAAAAATGTATTTTCTCTATCAAGTACTTATTCGCGAGTATAAACAATAGATTATCAAACAATTATGCATAAAATATTTCTAAAGTAAAAGTTTCTTTTATTGAAATAGTATAATATAAAATATTAAAAAAAATATATTTTCAGCAACTTTTTAAAAATTAAAATGGGATAATATGTTGCATCAAATGATTTAAATATCTTATCTTTCACTGAACAATTATAGACTATTCCAAACAAGTTAATTTTTCAGTAAGATTTAAGGAATGGTTCAAAATTCTATTACACATTGTAAAAGAGAATCTAAATATTTATAGCATGAGATAAGATGGTAACAATTATCAACAACATGTTAAATTTTCATTGGCATTTAAAGCAAAGTGTGGAATTTTGAAGTAATAGAAAATCTTAAAACAATTTTCAAGTTTAAAAAAGTGTTTGCAATTATAAGGTTAACAAATGAGATTTGGTAATTTAAATTCAGTTTAAGAAAGAAAACTTGGACACTGCTGTATTATTTATTTGTACTATACTTAGCGTGAGCAACATGAATATAGCTTTAAAAATTAGCTTAAAAATTAGCTATTTAATTTATTGTTATGAAATAACTTATATAAAATTCTCTTTAGGCTTCATAGTATTTGTCAGCAGTAGTTAATGAAAATCTGCTCAGCGGTTTAGATTTTTATATGGAACAAGACATTAGTGCTTCAGTTTTATTTACATTGACTAATTGAAATTTCCAAATGTTTCCTGAAAATGCTGAAATTAAATGAAATTAAAGACTTTTACAGCAAGTAATTTAATCATTCACTTATGCATGTTCGTTGACGTTTACTTTAAATGAATAAAAATTCTCTATTTATCTTTAGATGGCCTTATTTTACAGATTAGTAAGTACTTTTCTTAGTCAATCTAATTACTCTTTTTCGGAATTTAATTTTTCTTAACGTAAATCAGGTTAAAGATGTTTTATTACGAACTTAGTAGAGGGCACAAAAGTATGCCTTTACTTTTGAATCGCTTATTTAACATAGATAGGCGATTTCGTTCGCTTCAAATTTAGGCTTGTCTTTTTTGGCAACTTTATGGATTACTGCATTTTTATTTATTTAACTTCACTTCATTTACTTATATTATTTAGCTTATTTATTTTACAAACGTCTTTTCTATATCAAGAGACAGTAAACTCCTTTTGTATGTTCACATATTTTTTTACTTATCTTTCCCATAGATAACCCTTTTATTTAAATGGAATTAGGTTAATTGCTTTTTTTGATAAGTTTGTGTTATCTTTGCTCGGGAAAATAAAATGAATATATTCATAATTTTTACAAATCTTTTGTTCGCTTTGTAACATTTATATAGTTTTAGTATTGTTGTTTAAATTATTTTTCATGATTTATATTTTTTCACTTATTCTCGAAAGGTGTAAATAGGCAATGATATATTTTGGCAAGAAGGAAAAGGAAATTCTTCGGCCTAGCGACAACTTTGGAAGTGTTTATCTCTTCTTAAATTGTAGCTTTCTGAAGACCACTAACCTTATACTTCTGTAAAATTAACAAGAATGCATCTATGTGGTAAAAAAGTGAATAAAATAACACATAATACAATAATGTAAAGCAATTTAAACCATTTAACATATTTCTTCATTTTATTGGGTTGAAATTACTTTATTATTATCCTTTATTAGTTGGATTTTTCAGAAATATGGTTCTTCCTTATTAACAGACGCTAAAATGCTTAATATATAAATTAAAACTTCTAATTTTGATAGAAGTTTTGTCATTCATCATTTTAGAAGATAAACACCATTTCATTCATTGTGATACGCTGCTTTCTATTTTTCTGATATCTCACCAAAAATGTGAATTTTAATTTAAAAAAAGAATTGTTTAAACTTCAACTAATATGTTTTTAGTAAAACTAACGCTTTCATAAAAAAATATAATGGAAAGTAGAATCATTCCTCATTCATTTTGGATGTCAGAGAATATGATTCATAAATTAGATAATATCTCAACTTTTCAGATTGATTAAAAATTAAAAAAGTGTATTTTTGGCTAATAAAAATAATATATTTTTATGAATCAATATTATATAAGGATAAATCAACAATATTTAAAAATGGGAACACTTTAGAAAATGTTCATCATTGATTGTTTGTTAACTAAAATTTTAATAGTAAGTAGAGCAAAATTTTGAAAATTTTACTCGAAGCCTACTTCTCAAGGAAAATTAATTCAATCTAGAGAAATAAACAATAATTTTATACTTTCATCAACAATATTGTAAGGACCATCTTGGATGAAATATTTGTAGCAGCAGTGAAAACGATATAATTTTCATTTCAACAATGAAATGTATCATTGCAAAATGACATAATAATATTATAAAAATAATTTAAACAAAAACTGTTTGTATTAGAATTAAGTTGACTAAGACATTTTTGAAATATCAAAACAGTTACCTTGAAAAAACACAAAAATCTCACTTAATTTTTAATTATTTTAAATTTCAAAAAAAAAATATATCTTAGTTGCACATTCCTATACTCATCAGCTCTTAAAGAAACGAAATTCATAATTATATATTACGAGTTATATATTCTACTTCCTTCAGTAAGTATTCTATTTGGCGCTTTGCATCGGTAAATAAACTTCAGTGAATTTCCGATTGGCAACTAGATGGAGCTAGTTGTAGAAGGCAGTTTTCTCCAATCGCAGATTGTAGTGAAATGTAAAGCTAAAGTAATGTTTTTTTTTTTTTTTTTTTTTTTTTTTTTTTTTTTTTTTTTTACTTTTCTGATAAGACATTCTAATAATTTATCTAGAAATTATTTTATTGTTTAGTTCCCAAAACTTTGGGGCAATACATAAAAAGATTTGTCTGATATTAAAAAAAATAACTTTATTGCAACGCAGGATGCCTATTTATTTTAGCAATCCATTTTAAAAGCCATAATATTTTTATCAGATAAAATCAGAATATTTTTGATGCAAATACAATGTATATAATTTCATTCATGTTGAAACTCATTTATCTCCTATATTTTGAATATTTGTCATTTAATTTAATTTTATTTCTAGTAAAAATAATTCGAAGCATAATATTCTTCTTCACGTAATATTCTGTTATTTATTTAAGTATTTCCACCTTAAAATAACTTATTCAGTAATAGACTTCATATTTTAAATATTTAATTAAAGCTGCAAATGATTTATTACTTTTATCGTGTGAATAATCATTAGTACTGATCAATTATCAGTATATTGATTATCAGTCTTATTAACTTGATATAATGTTAGATAAGATATAATGATTCAAATAAATTGATTTCAAAGAAACTTTTTCCTTAGAAATATTCTATTTTCTTAGTAAAATAACAAAAATACATTTTTTATAAGTTGGGCTCAAATGAAAAGGCGACCCCAGCGCCTTTTCATTGCCGCCTCGTAGCGGCATTGTATCAAATTCCTGTGAGAAAATGTATCGCCTAATGGAAGATTTGGTAATATTCTTAATTCTGAATATGAATTGAATGGCTTCGCATCAATGTCTTCATTTCTGGAGAGTTATTTCCACAGTTCGTTTCACGATGGATTTTTCAGTCGGCACAGTTATATTTCATTTTTTCTTGGATAATGGGGGAATGCTTCATCAGCTTTTGGTTGGATGAAAGAAATTTGCAAAGAGAGACATCTTGCACGTTCCACTATGTTCCAGTGGTGTTAGTTTATGAAAAGGGACACGAAAACTTTAAAGACTTGTCAAGTCTTGGATAGACGCACGTTGTGACAAACATTGCCATGATTTCGATTCTGGAGGAGCTCACATGTTTGAAACACGTGATCACCACCGGTGCATCTATCATCACAGGTCACGGTATGACAATTCCTGTGGGTAGTACGTTCTGTCATTGATAGGAGGAAGCAGGCTCCCACTATTTCTGTACCCACCCATGTTGTGAGAACCGATCACCGTACCGTAAGCCTTTCATCCTTATTTCTGAGGAGTCCTCCTGAGTTGTTGTTGATAAGTAAAGGAACTATGCATCATTAGAATCATATAATATTTGATTATGTAATGTGGAAAAAGGTTGCCGTAGAAAACTACATCTTTCAAATTTCTGCATAGGACCCCTTTAATTTCTCCCTATGCCCTTTAATCAGTGTTTCGTCAGTGGTAATTGTTTGTTTGTCTGTTCCATATAAATTCTAATTATATTATTGTTATTAAAATTTCTTGTCATTTACTTACAGTTTCTTTTTCATTTGGAAACGCCTTATAATTACCCAATTGCTTTTTTTGAATAGAACGTATTTATTCATCATTTTTTTTTCCTGAAACGCTAAATTCATTTTATTCACTAGATTATGATTTCATTATAGAGATACGCAGTGCTGATTGGACAGGGTTTCATCAGCCCTAGTAAAGTATCTTCAGAATTTTGAAATGGTTAAAATACTATTTAAGCTGGGCTCACATTCTCCAAGTTTTCACAAACAATTAATAGGGTATCACCTCCGCGGCATGATTGTGATGTGTATTAATTATTCACATAGAATGAATGTGTGGTGAAAATGCTATTTAAATCTACAATCTATTGTATAGGCCGAGATGACATTCTTCATTTAGGAAAATTATAAAATGCTTTTATAGAAAAATGGATAAAGTAATGTACAATAGCAATACTCTTCTAATAAAACTATCCACGTTTTTATTCTTTACAAAATAATTGTAAATACTGTAAAGGACTTTTAAATATTCTTGAGGAGTTTAGCATAAAACGAAACTTTAAAAAAGCATATAAATGATATTTAAAAAATATTGCGCACTGAATTATGAGAATTTAATTCTAATAGTGCAAATTGATTAAAAGGGAAAAAATAAAGGTTCTTAAAGATTATTCATATTTATTACTATATTATATTGAAAACCCTAATTAAATTTATTATTAAACACGTATCAAAAGATTAAAAAAAACCTTAATTGCCTTTTATGAACACTAAATAAACATTTCTAATTTAATACGATTAATATACATGTATATAAGTATTTAATAAAAAAATATTACATTGCCGTCAGATGATTTTGGTGAATATAAAATGCAGCAGCATAAAATGAAGTGAAATATAAAGAAATTTTCATTTAATTGTTTTAGTTAATATTAGACAAATAAAATAATTCGAAAATTTTCCATGGAGTATAGAGAGTCGTAAAAGGAAAGATAATTAATTTCTTCTCATATTTTTTCCTGTCGTTCCATTCATTAATTAAATATCTTGAAATAAGAAATATATCTCTGCATTTACTTTCTAAAAAAATCTTTTTTTACAGAAGCGCAATTACTATGGAATCAATTTTTAGAAATTTAGAAATGATGAATCATGGATTTGTGTTTTATATTGTTATCATAGATTCTAACAGAACATTATAAATATCTCGTTCTGTTCATTATATAATTTCTGTTTCGTTCTGAACTGTTCATTAATGCCTGCTTAAATGTGATAATTTATTGTGTACTGAATCTATTTATTGTGCACTATTGAATATTGAAACATTTCCCTTTCATCCACCACGCGATACAAAAATTTAATTTCTTAATTTTTCCACTATGTAATTTTAACATTTTTGAGAATGAGTTCATAATTAATATTATACATCAATGCATTTTTCTGAATGTAACTGTCAAATTATTTTTAATTAAGTTGTCATCAAGGTAAGAAAGGTAATCGAGCAATCAAATCAACAGTAACCGATAATCAACAGTAAATCGATTATCGGTTTTGAGTCGATAATCAAACAGTTCGAACAGTTTCGTTCTGAACTGTTCATTAAACGGGCATTATTAAACAGTTCAGAAATTAAAAGAAATTATAGAATTAACAGAACGAAATATTTATAATGTTCTGTTAAATAAAAATACACAGTTCTGTTATAGTAAAAAACACAAATCCGTGATTCATCATTTCTAAATTTCCAAAAATTTATTCCATAGTAATTGCCCTTCTTTAAAAAAAAGACATAAATCTTATTCAGGCTTGAAATCCCATTTAACCACTAATTTATACTATAATTTATATAAATTTATTCATATAAGAATTAAAATTTTTTGGTTGTTATTTTCTAGTAATTGGTCTCGTTTCTATTGTTAGAGATTTGATTAGTGGGAATGTTTTTAAAATGACAGGTCTTTGATGTGTAGGCATATGTATATGTGCAAACTTAATTTGATAAACTTGTAAAATCTATTCAGTTAGAAAAATCAATGAAATTAGGTATTATAACAAAGTTTGAAGTATTTATAAAACTCCAAGTATCATATAATAGTTACAAATGATTATTTGGCGTCTTTTATTTGAATTTCATGATTTTAATAATTAAAAGTAATTGCCTTTGATATTATGTAAACTTGAAATTTATGCATATGATATTACAGAAAAATTTAGACCCATGCAAATAAATTTAATTTTTTTAAGGTGTTGAATTTTAGCCGTAGTCTGGAAAGTAAATAGCAAGAAATTTCTACTTTTCAGAATCGCAAGAAATAAGATGATTTAAAAGCAATTTTTAAGCTCTCTTTGTAAGCTCTAGCTTTAATGGAAAATAGAATATTTTTTCTCATACCTTTTTGTGAAAACAAAAAAAGATCTTCAGAAAATAAACCAAAGAATAAGGAAGTGAAATGAGGTTCCTATCAATGTTATAAATTTCACATCCATCTCTCCTGATAGAGGTTCGATTTGTTTATTGCAGTGAAGATTTTTCATCTTGAAGAATAAATTGATGCCTTGTTATTTTAATTCTATACATTCAGAATCAAAATATTACTTAGTCATTAGAAGAAACAGAACTAATAATAATTTTAAATGATATAAAATGATTTTTTTGCCTTGTTAAATGCAATGTTGAAGGAAAAAAAAACGGTTTGACATTTTTATAAAATAGTTGATTAATTTGTTTACAAAATTGGAATTCTATATTTTCCTTAACTTTATTTTTAAATTTTTATAAATTAACATTCGAGAAAAATGCTTGCCACTTTAAAAAATCGAATCGAATTTTATTAGTTATTGAGATTTTTACATTTGTGAAATGGGAACTATGAGAATGATTATATACCCCAATACAATCATTAGAAACCAGTTTTGTATAATACTATGTAAGTAGAATAATATTCATACGAATATGGGGAATACATTTTCCAAATTAAAAATAATAATTAAGAAATTTTAATTGATTATAAATAAAAAAAGAATTGAAGATTTAAAATGAATTTTTTTTTCAATGGTAGTGTTTTTTTTTATAATTATCTTTCACACAAGGACACAAGGAAAATCGTTAGGAGCGTCATCTCCGGTCGGCAACATCTGTTGGTCTCGGCTACATCGTCTAGTCCGGAGTGGGAGAAGGTCTTGACTGCCAGCCGATATTGTATTAGTTGGGAGGACCCGGGCGCGTAGCGCCTATAACCTCCATTCCTGAAAGATGCTGGGCAGATACATTACAAAATATTCTAACTTAATGCTATTGTGCGTTGTTAGTATTGAAAAAAAAAGGGGGTGATAATTAGGTATGCTATATAATAATTAGGTTAATTGGTTAATTAATGGGTGTTAATAATTCCTTAATTTAATTGAAGGGATAGCTTAGTATGCAATTAAGGGAGGATAGGGTTGGGGAAGTTTTGAAGTTGGGTTGTTGAGCGTTTCTACGAGATTAGATAAGGAGCAGATCAGTGAGGGGGAAATCCCCGTCCTTGAATAGGCTGGCAGTTCGATTCTTGTCCGACTAGTTTGGAGCGGGTAGGAGGGGTGGGGACCATCAGCTGTTCTTCTAACGGTACTTTTTAACGGTTCTTCTTTATCTTCGCTAACCCTTTATGTCTTCAGGCGCTGGTAACCAACGGGTTGGCGTGCTTCTTTCTTCTTTCACTCTTTGGCCCTTAGGTGTTGATGCGGAGAGGTCGATTTTTGTTGCGTGGGTTTTTGGGGTCGTACCGAAGGAGGGATTTTATTGTAATATTTTCCATTCTATCTATTCGCTGAAAGAAGGAGGTTGATAAATTTTTGATGAATTCTTCTATTGTTTGGATGTGGAGGTTTTTTCTGATATTGATGTTTCTGATGAACCATGGCATTTTGGTGATCTGACGGAGGGTGGAGTTTTGTGCAATTTCTAATTTTTAAGGTGAGTCTTGGCTGCTGCGCCCCATATCGGTGCTGCGTAAGTAATTAGTGGCCTCAGGAATGCTTTGTAGATAATTTATTTTCTATTGATAGTTTGGAGTTGTTGCAGAGGAGAGGGTAAAGTTGGACTTTGGCTTGTTTGTATTGCTTCATTATATTGTCTATGTGCTGTGCAAATGTCAATTTTTGATCGAGTGGAACTCCAAGATATTTTGTTTCAGATCTCCATGGGATTTGAATTTTATTTAGAGTGGGGGCTGGTGGTTTATTCTTTTTATGTGTGAATAAAATTGCCTGGCTTTTTTCAGCGTTAACTTTAATTTTCCATTTATTTAGCCATGGTTCTAATTTGTTGAGGTGGTTATCAAGATCTTTGGCTATTGTAGTAAGGTTTTTGGAGGTACTCAGGATGACTGTGTCGTCGGCGAATAGATAGAGTTGCGTTTTGGTGGTTCTGATTATGTCATTAATATAGATGTTGAAGCATAGAGGCGCAAGGATGGAACCCTGGGCTATACCCGCTTAGATAGGTCTTGGACGTGAGTGGGTTTTTTCCTATTTTGACTTTGAATGTTCTATTTGTTAAATACGTGGCCAGAAGTTTGAAGAGTGAGTTAAGGATTCCCATATTAATGATTTTATAAATTAGACCTATTGTCCATACTTTATCGAATGCTTTTGCTACATCTAGAAAAATTGCTCCTGTGTCCATTCCCTCAGACCATCCCTGTCTAACAATTTCAGTCATTCTGTGTAGCTGAGCCGTAATAGAGTGCTTACTTTTGAATCCAAATTGGTAGGGTATGAGTTGGTCTTCAACAATGGGCTTGAGTCTATTGAGTATTATTTTTTCTGCTATTTTGCTTAGTGATGAGAGGAGGTTAATTGGTCTGTAGCTGGTGGGGTTGTAAGGATCTTTGCCAGGTTTGTGAATGGGAATGATGATGGCTCTTTTCCAATAGCATGGGAAATATTGCAGTCTAAGTATAGCGTTTATGAGTTTTGTAATTCTGAAGAGTAATTTATTAGGGAGGTTTTTAATCATTTTGTTGGTAATTCCGTCTTCACCCGGGCTTTTTTTTGTACTTTTGAGAGCTTCAATTATTTCTTCTGGGCTGCATGGATCTATTGCTGTGGTGGGTTTATTATTCAGGAATTGGCGAACGGTTTTCCTAACTATTTTGTCGTTGATTTTGTCGGAGATTTTGTTTATGGTGAATTGATCTTGTAGATTAATGGCTATTTCTTTAGCTTTCTCTGCATCACTATATGCAATGGTGTTTATTCCTCTCAGGGGGGTCTTGACGGAGTCTTGGTGGAGGGGAGTTTTGGCTTTTGTAGTCTGGATGGCGAGTGGCTGTCATCCAATGGGAGGCTTGCTGCTGTCGGCGAGGTCGTCTTAGGTTAGCTGGAGGGTTGGGCTATGGTAGGGGTGCATTCTGGGATACTGGGTGAGAGAAAAAATTCCAAGAGCCTGGTAGAATGGTTGTGAGAGGGATGGGGTAAGATATTTACTAGTGGCTGCCAATAGGAAGGGCGAAATGGAACATGGAAATCTCAGATTTAATCAGAATTAATGGAATTGAATTATGGATTGAAAGGGTTAGAAGGGGTTAAGATTTTAATTTGTGACGTATTTTAGTTGGGTATGATTAAAGTAGGATGAGTCTGGGTCTTCTGGAATTTGGGTTGGGGGTGTAGGATTCAATTTCTTTGATTACTGGGTTGTCAATATTATTAAGGTCTGAGAAAAATTTAATTGCTATTTTTTTGATGAAGTCTTTGAGTGATGGGATATTTAGTGTCGGATGTCTTCGTTTTTCACGAACCATCTCGCTTTTGTAATTTGCCTGAGAATAATGTTTTGGCACCTGTCTATTTGATTAATATTGGTTGGAGCTGCATACGCCCAAACTGGGCATGCATAAGTTAAAACAGGTCTGAGCATCGCAGTATAAATAAGCGCTTTATTATCCCTACACATTTCAGAATTCCGAGCGATTAGGGGGTAAAGTTTTCGCGAATTATCTCTGAATTTAGTTTTAATATAGTTAATGTGGGATTTCCAAGTTAAGCTTTTATCCATTATTACACCTTAGTACTTGGCTTCCTGAGACCAGGGAATTATAGTATTATTTATTTTGACGTTAAATTGGGGTTTTTTCCTCCTCTTGGTGAAAACTACTGCTTCAGTTTTTGAGGTATTTATGGCAATTTTCCACTCGTGGAACCAGCTTTGAAGGTCTATTAGGTGTTTATTGAGCGCGTGTGTTATGTATCTGATGTTTTTGTTTTTGGCCAGTATCGCGGTGTCATCTGCGAAAATGCAGAGTTTAGTGTTTAAATTTTGTGGAATATCGTTAATGTATATAGAGTAGAGGGTGGGGGACAATTTTGCCCCTTGTGGTACGCCTGCTTGTATGGAGCGAAGTTTGGAGAGTGTGGCATTTACTCTAACTGTGAATTTCCTTTTAAAAATGAATGAATAAATTATCTGGATTAGTTGGGGGGGTATGTTATATTTAATTAGCTTGTAAATTAGTCCTTCTAGCCACACTCTGTCAAAAGCCTTTTGGATATCTAGGAAAACAGCACCTGTGTTTTCTCTTTTCTCAAATCCTGAGGAGATGTATTCGACCGCTCTGAATAACTGATGTGTGGTTGAAAGTTTGGGTTTAAAACCAAATTGGAAGGGGATTAAAATATTATTTTCATTAAGGTAGTTGTTTAATTTTTCCAGTATGAAATGTTCAGTAATTTTACTAAAGTTTGGAAGGAGAGAAATTGGCCTATAATTGGAGGGGATAGTAGGATCTTTTCCAGGTTTGAGAATAGGGATCACAACTGCTGTTTTCCATGCTGTGGGGAAGTATTTAAATTTAAAGATTAAGATCATTATGTGATAAAATTTAATTAGTGTAACTAGGGGTAGGTTTTTAATTATTAAATTGGAGATACCATCAATGCCTGGTGCTTTTTTGATGTTAACTTTTTTAATGTATTTTATATAATCTATTATGTTGGGGGGTTCTAATTCTGTTGTGTTATTGATCGAGAATAATTTTTGGAGTGTTGTTTCGACTATGTTTTCTTTGTTTGTGTTGTGCATGTCGTTTAGTGTAAATTGTTGCTCCAAGATTTGTGCTAAAGTTTCTGCCTTGTCTGCGTTGGAAATAGCTTTACCGGCCGGGCCATTAAGGGCTGATATTTTAGTGTGTTGTTTTCTCATGTACTTGGCTGTGTTCCATAGTGTGTTATCATTTGGTTGAAGTGTTATTAGTTTTTTGTTCCAGTCGTCTTAGATAGCCTGTTTTTTGGTTTTGTCTGCTATTCTGTTTAGTTTATTATATTCTTTTTTAGCTGCTGGGTTCCGAGTGGTTTGCCATCTTTTCCTTGCAGCGTTTCTTAATTTGTATAATTTTTTCACCTCATTATTTACATATTGGGTATCTGGGTCTATTGTTCGGGAGTTAGCGTTAAAGGTGTTTAATATTGTGTTGGAGAAATTTTCTACGAGTGTGTCTAATTCTTGTGTGTTGTTTACTGTGGAAGTTAGGTCGGTGTTGTTTAGTATGTCAGATTTAAATTTAGTCCAGTTGGTTTTTATTTTATTGCTATTTTTGAGGGTTTTAAATTTGAAATAAAAATTAAGTATTATTGGATTGTGGTCTGAACTGAGCTCCGGGACTGAGGAGATGTCGTAGGGAAATAAAATGTTTTTTGTTACGGCAAGATCAATGAATGATGCAGAATAAATGCCGTATCTAGTGGGGGTGGGTGGGGCGATAATTTCATAGTTGCATTTTTGGATGAATTCGTGTAAGTTTTTACCTCTGGTTGTGTTTTTGTTGGAGCCCCAACTAACGTGATGAGCGTTAAAGTCTCCACCTAGAATGCATAGATTTTCCAATTGCATTATGTTATTTAAGTCCAAGGTGAATGTTTTGTCTGAGGAGGGGGGGATGTAAACAGACGCTATTAGTATTGGGTGTGAGTTGGGTAAGTTTAAGGAAATGATTGTTGCTTCTATTTGGTATAACTGAGGGGACGGGATTTCGTGATTGGGTAAATTATTTTTGATTAATATAGCAGTTCCTCCGCTGGGTTTGATGGGGTCTTGATTAGCACTATAGTTGATGTAGGTAGTGAAATTAGAGATTTTAATTGTTTGGGGAGGTCTCAGGCATGTTTCCTGAATTAAAATAATGTCGAGGCTGTGCTTATTTATAAAGTCTCTTAACTCATAAGAGCGGGAGTTGATGCCGTTGGCATTCCAGAACACTATTCTTAGGCTATTTGGGGTGAATTATTTTGGCATGGCTGCTTGCAGAAGTGATTCAATTATAGTTATAATTATCTTTCAGTTGATGTAAACTATTTATGCTAATTTCTCCGTTTTACTAATTTACATAAATATTATAAAATAATTAAGAATATAGTTCAACTAAACTTTTTGAAAAGGAAAGAGCTGTCAGATAAAGGATGCAATTCGACGAAAATTCCATTTTAAAGAAATTAGTAATAAGTTATTTTGGCGGTTACTTAAACAGCAAAATGATGAGGATAATATAGATAAACCTTGTGTTGTTTCTGATATGGCCATATTTACAAATATATGAAATAATGTTATTTATTGATTTTTTTAGATTATTATTGTTATTTCAGTAAGAACTCAATGCTTTAAATCGAAATTTATTTATCGACTTTTTGGAATACCCGGAAGATTATACAAGTTCTGATTGAGAGATTCATAGAAGTAAATGAAGAAAAGGAAAATTGCTACATGCAATTCCAAGATCATGTCATAATATGAAATCTCTTAAATATTTGGCATGTAAATCGTTTATATAGTATCTTATATTGAAACAAAAGTACCTATTAGCTATTAATTATAAATATTGAAGAGAATAGGAATAAAAGATTCAATCAAAAATTATATAAACTAACGTTTTGAGTCAAAACTCCATTTATTCAGCAAAAAAGTGGATCAACAAATGCTTTATAATAGAAATATTTCAAATATATTGAATTAAACTGATATATTTTGTTAATATGACAATTTAATTTCCTTCTCTAATTCAGAAAGTTATGTTGTATAACAAAGATGTTTGTAAATCTAAATTATATATATTGCAAAACAAATATTTTTCACATTTACAAAATGACATTTCTTTAAAAAATGATATATGTATTCCAAATATAAATGGCCGAGAATAAAAAATCTGAAAATTTAAAGAACCATATTTAATATAATACTGACGTAATTTAAAATTTTCGGATGGTGATAATTATGTAAATAAGGCTAATTACATATTTCATTGAACATTTGTTATCTTCAACTTGATTTTAAATATATTTCATTAAAGTTTAATCATCTCTATTTTCTTCATTTATCTAATTTGAAATTAACTAATTACTTCGATGTCAGATTTATATTAAAATTACTATATTTAATCAGATATTTCTCCATGAACGTTGTGAACGAAATGCCTACATTGATTAAGGTTTCAGAATATCTAAATACGACGCTTTTAAAGGCTTTGCTACTGATTAGTTTCAAAACCTATCTAAACCTTGGCAGGTTAATCTGGGCACTAAGTTTGTTTCAAGCGGGATGAATTCCCTGGCAGGTAGAGCTCGGATAATTGTGCAATATTTGATCATTTTACTTAATCTAAATTTGCTTCAGAATTACTTTACCGCTAATGAGGAAAATGAAATCTGGCTTAAATCAAAACTTACTATAATTAGGTTACAAATGAAAATTGTTTTCATCTAGTATGACATATAAGTTAATTGATTTAATCATGCTATATTTGTAAGAAACAGTTCAATTGATTTAAGTCGTAATGTGACAGATAAACTGCTTTCATAAGTGAATTAATTTATGCGAAATTTCAAGGGGAAATTCATGTTATTAATTATTTTGACTTTATTCAATTGTTTTTGCAACTTTTGTCAAAAATATTTCAATAAATTACTTTAAAATTACAATTTTCTAATTATTAATAGATTAATTTTGTAGTTATTAAGTTTGAATAACTTACTGTAGACTGGACATGGATTAGCAATATATTCTTTTTCATTGGTTCACAACTTTTACACATGCTAATATGTTGTTTTGCCTTTACAGGATCGGATGAATAATTGTAAGTGTGTTGCATTATCATTCATTCAGACTAACATGAAAACAATTTTTCTTATGCTATTATGCTATTTCTTTCTTTGCTGAATCTGTAGAAAGTATGTTGGATTATCATACAGGCTAACTAGCATGAACTCAATTTTTCTTTACATAAGGACTCTTGATGACAATGCAAATTGACGCGACACTTTACAATATGAAATTGTAAAACTATGAAATACCAAAAAACTAAAATTAATATACATTCCATTTATAAAACTATTTTTAATTCAAAAAATATGTACTGCATGTTCTTGTAAAAATAATTAGACATTTAGGAAATTTTTTTGGAATGATATTGAGATTGGCCATCTCTTTGCATTAAAAATTCTAAGTGTGAGAAATAAAAAAAACAAGTGTAAAAAAAGTGTTTCCTTTATTTTGCTACAAAATAAACATTGAATATAATACCATAAAAATATTTCTGTGAAATAACTGAGTTCTTAAATTATTATGTGTAACTACAGTCAAGAATACTGATTTTGCAATTATTATAAAAATGGCGTCGACAAAAGAAAAAGGTCGAAATGTTCTTTGGTTCCATGAATGCAAATCGGTCATGATTGCTCTATGTCAATTCTGGATATATAGGGCAGAATGTTTGCAATGTCAATTAAAGCTGTTGTTACACTTAAAGTCAAGATCGCAGATGTTGTATCTAATGTGGCATAATTGGCGAGAATTAGAGTACCTCTTTGAAAATTTATCTTCCAAGGCACTCATATTCACTTTCATTAATGATTTTATTGAAACTTCTGTGAACATTTTTATAATATATTTAGACATTTATATGCGAAATTATAAAAAAGTTTCAGCAATTTTTTTGTTATCAAAAGAAAGATCTTATTTAAGGAAAATTTCAGTAAGTCTGAAACTTATTAAATGCATTAATATTTTTATAAACATCTATTTATTGAAAATATTAGTACTGATAATATGAATTAGTCTTATTTTGTGTAAATTATAGTATATATGGGCAATACGGGTAAATGCTTTTAAATTCTTATTGTTAATAAACCAAAATAAACCTGGGACTCTGAACCAATATCCAATAAAAGCAAAAAAAAAAAAAAAAAAAAAATGCCTCCAGGATACATTAACGAACAGAAGATTTTGTTAAAAAAATTATAAGTAAACACCATTCTACTGTATAATCATAAAACAAGACATCCGGGATTTCTTTAAGAAAAAAGTCATGCGGGCATGAAAAAATCTATCGAATGAGCTTAAATCCCACATTAGAGTTTTTTTTTTCTATTACGTCTTCTTTACTTCTTCCGGGTTACTTTTCTTCTTGATTTGTGATATTGGGTTTCAGTTGCGTCTAGTAGAATTATTTTTTAAAAACTTTTTTTGCTTTGTATTGTACAAAGAAATCACTTGGCTAAAAGAATCGTAATATGTGAACAATTCTTCGATTACCAAGAGTCTTAAAATCTCTTCAGGGCTTTAGTTGTAAAAAAATGCTAGAGATAAAAGGAAGAAATATTGGTCGCTTCTTCTTTTTGGATTATCTTGCTTCTATTTTCCCTTGCTGCATTTTTTTAAAGCAAGGGACTCACCAAAAGCATTTAATAAAAGAAAATTTACTACATGTGAAGAAATTATAATGTAGAAATTTCAAATTATAGCCTAATTATTTTTGAATTACGCAATTAATTTCATAGTTGACTTTTAATAATTTTTAAAATTTTTTCCCAATATTTGGTAGTTAAGTTGAAACGAATTAACAGAAACTAATTTTTAATAAAATTATTATTGCATTCAATATGTTGCAGTTATAATAAAATTTCTTTAAATACTTCAAAAGAATGATTACTTGAAATTTCTTTTATAGTTGATATGAGATACTGTAATAATACATTTACACTTATTTCAAACTAAATTTACGATAGTTTAAGAAATTATAAAAAAAGAAAGCATATTTTTATGAGTTCTATCTGTCCTCTTTAGGAGTTAAAAAGATTGTTTCCTTAACTTTTGATTTTCATTATCAAATTTAAATGTTTAGGAAACTGCTTTTTAATAGACATATGGATAATTCCAATTCTCGTCCTTTTTTTAAATAAATAACTGATATTTCTATTGAGTTTTAAGTAACGGAAGTTTTGGAAAAACCATGATAAATACATGTTCGTTATTTCAATAGCGATTATGTGTTTATCGCTTATTTGTTTCTGTTTGAAATAATAAGAATTGAAACGAAAAGAACTAAAAACACTGCCGTTCTTAAATACTGCCGTAAGTGAAAATATTAATAAATTTGTTAATATCATAAAAACACAAAAGGCAGATCAGAAATAGGTGTTTAAGCAATAAGTTCTTAGCGTATGAAAGGATAACAATATACAAAGGTCATTAATGTAATGTTTTCTCTAAGATGGATTTACAAAATATCGTGTTATTCATGGGAGAATGAAAAAGTATTTCAGGCATATTTCTTACATATTATGGAATAGCATGAAATATTCACCAAACACAATAATAAATTAAATTTCTTCAATTAAATTTACTTTTTAAAATTTAATTTCAATTTAGAGGACGCATGAAAAATATAGAGGTCAGCAGACATTCCTATCCATCTCAAATAAATGCATTGCATTAATCAGAATATATCTGGTGTGTGATGACTACTTAAAGTTTTCAACTTCAGTAATAGAGTTTATATTTTATATATCATTTATTTCTTTAACATTATCCATTCGTATGAGGAATGGATAATGAATGGAAGAGAGGAACTACTTTCTTTCATATTTTCCAGTTGTATGTAGTAATTTATAAAATATCTCTGATGAAAAATTTTTCCTTCATGAAAATGTAATTGAAAATGTAAAAGAAATAATGAATGATTTTTTTTTCAATATTCTGCATTTATAGGACATATACATATTTTGCAGTATAAAATACAAATGAAATTGATTGCTATTGCTCTTTTTAACATTAGTTATACATTAATTTAATTTTTAAACTGAGATTTGAAAATTTCCTCTTTTTATACATGCAGTTTTCTAATAAATTTTTCATATTTCTCTACACCCAAATGATTTTTTTATCAAGCAGTTATAAACAGAATGCCGGGTTCTTTGAATATTTTATAATATAATTTGAATTAATATATGAGTACATTTTGTTTTATCTACGAAAATAATTGATTATCATGATGCCTAGTACCTTTGAAAGATCATAGCAACTTAATTGAATGGAACAGGTTTTGAATAATTGATATTTGAAATTTATAGCCATATTATACAAAAAAATATAATTTGAATATTAGTTTATCATATCAATAACTTTAAAAAACAGAGTAGCTGTTTTTTATGCTATTATTAAGGTATATATTATTACTTACTCTGTCAATGTATTCTATTTTTTAACAAAATTAAATTTTAATACTTTTTAAAATCTATTTTTATTGTCATATTATAAAATAGTATTACTTTCTATATTTTATTGCTTATGAAGTGCTGTAAAAAAGTATACTACAAAATTATCGATTTTTTTTTGAAATTCAACACTAGATGACAACATTTTATTAACCTCATAACCTCATTTATTTAACCTCATAATAGAAAATCTAGTTCTGAAATTGTTTAAACAGTGTATGGTCACTTTGAATATATAAGTGCGTAAAATTTTAAGCCAGCCAATTTTTTTTACCAAAAAGTGAAAAGAATTACAGGATTGAAACAAATGAAGTAAAATAAAAAAATACGCAAAGAATGAATAAAGAATTTCTTTTACCGTACTTTCTAAAAAATGAGAGACATTATTTATTGTATTACTAATTACATACAATTAACTTCTGTTGTTGCGAGATATCGAATGTTATGATATTTTCATATTTTTTAATGTAAGAAATAAATCATTGAAAGAAATTTCATGATAAATATAAAGGTTAATTAGCAATATAGCTTCAATTAGCCTTTTTTTATACTCTTGTACTGAGGAGCATGCATAAAAATATTTCATTATAAGAAGCAGCGGAAAGAGAAATAAAAAAAAAATAGGGTTTTTGTTATTAATTGTTTTTTATTGTTTCATTGTATTACGCCATTTTTAATGTTTCCGATAAATTAGATAAAGAAGATTCCTAATTAAGACCAGAAGCAAATTAACGAATAAGTATGGATTTCTTCTTCTTGACAGTGGAATAGCAATTAATTCTATTGTTACTTTTTTTTTTACTTCGGTAGCAATAAAAATCTTTATCAACAATTTGTCATATGCTAGAAATGAGTAACAAAGTACTTTCATTTATTATTTTCTTTTAAAGCTAATTACTAAAATTTTTGTAAGAAAATTTGTCTAATCCGAAAAATAATATGTGTGCACCGAAAATAAAAATTATCTATATATTAGTTATAATGATATTTCTTAACTATGATTACATATTGACCTTTGAAAGTTAAGGTGAAACCGTTTTCTTTTTGTACATAATTTGAGGATGAATGAATGAGCATAAACCTGAAATTTAGCAAAAATGCGTATTGAACATTTCCTTAATGAATGCAATATAGAAATTTTCTTAAGTTCAACACAAACGAGATTTAGAACAATAAAAATGCACTACAGGCAAAGAACTCCATTCTTTGCGAAAACAATAAATCACAAGTTTATGTAGAAGAATGCAGAAGAAACATTACAAAATGGGTTCTAAAAAGGAATATGCCACCTCAATCTACAATCCAATGGCAGTATCGGCTTTTCATATTGAAATTTAAGGAGTCTGAAAGTAAATGGGAAGTGAATACCAGGTGCGGAATATTAATTGTTCCAGCACATCTTACGATAGGGACTTAAAGTAGCAACAGTTTCATTCCAAGGATTCTGTGCTTGGAAAACAAGTTTCAGACTGAGCAAGAGACAATTATTTAGCTATTTCGGTCCGGAATGGGAGAATCATTATTATGCGCATCTCAGGCTGAGAGTCACGGTATGGAACAAACGGAATGGCCAGCTTCATCCCCAGAACTGAATCCAATAGAGTATCTTTGAAATCTTCTTCGGTTCCTGCTTTAAATAGTTTTTACAAAGGTTTAAGAGTCATCCTATACACCTAATGATGGCGAAATCCCTTGGAATTCTCAAAAATATTGGAAGTTTCAGATATGATTTTAGAGGGTCTGTGTGTTGTCTCTTATGAAACGTAAGGAAATCTAGTTTTTTTGTAGAAAAGGCTAATATTGATAGTCGAGATATATGCAGGAAGGTCAGTAGAGGTCGTTGGAAGGTCAGTAGAGCTGTATCACTCAACACTAATTGTATCATCATCAATTTTTAAAACATGAGACATTTGTCAAAACAGGAGAGAAAAATTATGTTTGAAAACCGAAAGTAGATCTTGATATACCATCATGTGTTGTTTCTCATAACAAATACAAAAACAGCATACATTTATTTAACAATCTCATGGAAACATTTTTCTCTCAATAGAAGGAAAGAAATGATGTCGAAAATTATTCATAGATGCGTTTGGGACATCATTTTTTTGCTGCTTGGAAGTTTCTAAACTTTTTGCATTGAAAAAAGTTCTAGAACTCTTTAAATTTCACAGATGTATTAATGTTGCATACCTAGTAATATGTTTGCCTCGAAAAGGAATGCGTAGGAAGGAGTTTGGAAATTCAACAAAAATATCCAGACTATTTGAAATTACAAACTGATCAAGAATTAATAAAAATCCAAATGGTAAACAATTAAAAAAGCCGATAACAGTTAAAAAATATTAAAAAATCCCATGAAAGTGTCAATTTGATTTACTCAAGATTTGGACATTATGTCGCCCAAGATGCTCTACTGAAAACATGTAGTAATGCATTAACCAGCGTTTTTTATATAGGACAATGTATTCAAAAAAGAAAATCAATAAAATATCGATGAGCTTCTGAATTTTGCAGTTTGCTTGCCTTTTCATTAGTATAAAAAAGAGGTTATTTTTTGCGTAAATGTTACTTTTCTAATGTATTAAAATATGGTTTAAATAAATATACTTTTTTATTAATGGAACTGAACATTATTGGTTGAATATGTGCTGAAAATTGCCAACCAATTGAATATGTCAGAATTAACGTTTAAATGTAATATTAACATATTTAGACCTCAAAATATTGACAAAAGAGCTGATAATTCTATTGCCTATTCGAAGTAATCAATATGCCGGCGTCCTGGCCTAGGGGTAGCGCGTCTTCTCCGTGATCTGGGCGTCCCGGTTTCGAGTCCTTATTCGGGCATGGTTGTATTCACTGTGCTCTCTCTGTGAGGTGTGTGAAAGAGCACCTTATAAAAAGCGGTTGTGCAAGCGAATGTGTGAGTGTCATTTTCATTTGAGCTAGAAGTCAGACTTCTGCCCTCGGGGGCTTAGGGGTCTTTACCTACAGAAGCTACTGCACCAGTTTTCCATGATACCCCTTTCCATGGCGTCATCATCAAATAATCAAAATAAACTGCAAGAGACATTTATCGTTCTCGGAAATTAAGAATAAAATTTATATAGCTAGAAAATGCGAAATAATTTTCTTTCTTCCGCAAAATTGGAGGAAAAAATATATTCCGAGAATATCATTGAGCAAAATTCTTTTTTTTTTTGTCATTTTAAAATTCCGAAATAACTTGCTGTTTTCAAGTTGCTATTGTATTTTTAAGTTTTCATATAGAACGAATTAAACTAATCTTTCGAGCTTCAATTCTCTGGTATTTCTGGTATATCTAAATTAGAATCTAGTCGCATTAATTAGAGCCTTATAAGATTTAAAACGATAAATCTTATACGATGATTTTATAAGGTTTTTTATTTGTATGGATTTACGTTTTATTTAAAATTGGTTTAGTAAAAGTCGTTTAAAAAGATAAACATTAAAGAGAATTCTTTATTATTATACATTTTGTCATATTTAAATTGATACAAATTAGATGTATCTAATTCGGTTATTATGTAATTTAGAAAGCGTTTTTTAAGGTACAAGTTTTAGAGTCTTTAATAGATAAGTAATCTTAAGTAATATGATAGAATATATTTTTATTTCAACATAGCTTTTATTATAATTTAAGTCTATAGCCTCAATTAGGATATAGATAAAGATTATGAGTACAAGAATAAATAATATTTGACACCACATTATCAAATTATACTATGATATGAAAATTTAATTTTTGGGCGAAAATGAAATGAGTTCTTTAGGGTAGCGGAGGCAAATACCCTAAAGAAGCGACATATTTTCACTCGTGTGGAAATCCTCTAAGGATATTTATTTGGGGTAATTTCGCAAGTAAAAGAAATAAATTGCTTGTTTTTTTGTTTTGTTTTTCTTTTTATAACGCGGATCGGTTTTCTTCCGGGTCAATTTAAAATAAAGATAAAAGGATTTTCTAGTTTGTAAGTTATTCCCTTTGTGCGCTTCTATTATTTTGTATGTGTTAGTCAATTCTTCTCTTGTTTCGCTGTCTCACAGAATGAAGTTTTTAAAAGTGGTAACAAAAGTAATTTGCTTTTTTAGTTGAATGGGATGCAATAAACAAAAGGCTGTACTTACCGAATTCCTTTGAGACTTTTCAGTTCGATACAAAAGTAAAGATTTTTCAGTTCGATACAAGATAAAGATCAACAGTTAAAGGCGTGTCTATAATTTTACACCTCTTTTAACTTTTAAAACTCCCCTTGAAAGCATACCCAAACGCATTTCAGCATGGTTAAACCTATAAGGAATTTCAGCATGTTTAATCTCTGAAAAATAATATTAGATATCATGTTATAGAGATCGTTAAAAGTTATCACCGACATTTTGCCAAACAGTTCTACAAAATATAATGTAAACATCAGCTATTTACGCTTTTATAATACAGAATAAGATACCAGATCATTTTTGCTCATATAAGAGTACTGTCGCTTAAGCGTATGTTGATGATATAGTAATATGCGGGCCGGGATAGCCTGGTTGATAAGCTGTTGGATTGGCGTCTCTTGGGTTGCGAGTTCGAACCCCGCCAGCTGAAGACTCTCCGCGTGTTTGGTGGCTGGCGTGAGTAGAATTGTGTCGTGGTCACAAAGTTCTCCATGTTGAAAGTAATACCACTGCGGGTACAGGATCAGGGGTGATAGTTCTCTAATTTAGGTCTAAATTAGAAACTGTGGATGAGTGAATAAAATGTATGAATGATGTTCACCCCGTAAGAAAGGTTGTGACGTGTGTGTAGCTAAGTCGTACTCTTGGCCCTAGATGGTGCTACTGAAAAACAAGGGACGCGCCCTTGGCTTAAAATCACTGGTTTCTAAAGTCAATAGGCTTGTCTATGACAAGTGCCATTAGAAACAACAACGCAACTTATGAATGTCTTCACATCATACCATGGCGAAAACATCTACCAAGATTATCTACATACTTTAGAGATGTGACTTCAACTTGAAATTTAGTTAGAATAAGTCTAAACGTATCATGCTTAAAAATAAAAGGAGGGTAATACATTCCATTGTAGTTTTTTTATTTAAATGTCACAGAATTTCATATTTAAGCATTTAAAATCCAACACTTATGAGTCCAACTCATTATTGATTTCTCAAATAAATGAATTTTTTTCGAAACCTGTGTTATTTATGAAAATCTTCGTAGGATATCTTGAGCAGCTTAGAGATTTCGATCCAAAAGTATCAAAGAAATCCATTAATATGTTATTTGAAAAATGCTGTTTCATAGAAAAGAAATTAGGTATATGAATTTAATAAAAACAAAATGAATTTAACAATTAAAAATTCAAAAGCAGCTGCTTCTATCAATAATAAAAATTTATAGCACAATGTCAAATAAAATTGTACAAATTGTGTAGGGAATTCGACAATTAGCATAAAAATTAAGGAAGAGGTGAAAAAAGCTTGATTAATAAAGGAAAGCAAAACATTGCATGCTTCTTATAGTTTACAAAATTTTGAATATGGTGAATATATCAAATCATGGAACATATTTACTATCAAATAGAATTTCAACTAGATTTTTTGAGAGTGAAAAGTTTCTTAACAGTATTTATATAAATGAATCTAAACAAAATAATATAGTTGGATATGACTTTGAATATAGCACAAGCAAGAAAATGAAAGTAAAATATATAGATTAGATGATTATGCTTATGTTAGATTAGATGATTACGATTATGATGATGTTAGATTAAATGATTGTTGCTGTGACTTCATTATAGAAACAGTTGTAATCAGGAAGACTTATGAATACATTATAAATAATATGATAAAAGACTTCTAAACTATATCGGTCTCCAGATAAGCTTTTATTCTCTCTGGGAAAAAGAAGAGTATTAATGATATTAATTGATAGGACTCAATGTGAAATTGAAATCTTGTGGATAAAATAGCATAAGGGGTTTGTTGCAAATGAGAGAGTACTGAAACTCTACCAAAATTTGCAACAAGAAAGAATTTAAATAACATTGATTTCAATAAATCGTGAATTTACATTGAAACTGAAGACAACATGAATATGATGAATTCTTGTCAAATTAGACTGCAGAAATCCACAAAAAGGAAGAGATTTATTTGATAATGTCATTTCCAGACTGTTAAACTGAGAAGCACATGGATGTTTCTATGATTTGTTACAGTATTGGATTGCCCATGTGCATCTCTATAGAAAAAAAATTAAATAAAAGTAAAACTGTTTTCTAGATTTAGGTATCGGCAATCAATTTTCTTGTTTGTTGGACTTTGGAAAATCAGGATCAAATGAATATTTACACCGAATACATTGAGGCTCTGCGAAGTGCCAGGTCTAAATCTGATTTTGTAATCGTAATTAAGAAAAAAAAAATGTTTAGCAAGTGATATAGTTGACTGGATTAAAGAATATTTCAGCATTCCAGGGGATGATGTCACCCATCGTAAAGCGAAATTAGTCATGTTAAAATGCATGCAATGCAATTAGAAAGAATGCAACTCTGAATCAGGAACAAGGGTCAGGATCAACATGCTTTGCGTGGACACACATTTTTTTAATATTTTTGGGTAACATTTTATAATTGCTAAAGAAACTGCTAAAGTCTGACAGTGCAATTTGGAGGAATACGACTAGGAATTAGAAAGAAGAATTGCAAACTACGTGCCTTGCATGGACACTAAATTTTTAGTTAATGTTAAAGATTCAATTCTTTCTTGGTACAGTGATCTATAATAACATGGTATAGTGATCTATAATATAAATAGATTAAAAACACTGACTTACATTTATGCATACGCATTCTATCGGGCGGTGTTGGCCATTATATCTTCAAATGCTCACTTAGTAGTGTTTAATTTGAAAGATAATGTAGTTCAGCACCGTATTGCCTGGTTTAAAAATTTACTAAAAAAACAATATATATCCAAAGATTCCTGAGGCTCTGTGCAACTGACTGAACCACACCTGAAGTGTTTTATTTTTACATTTGCCGATGCTGGACCGGTGTGGCTTTGATTCTTTTTAAGGGTTTTGTTGATGCTTTGAGGAATTTCCTTCGGTGGATATCAAATACAGTTTGACTATAGCGCTTCTTTTATTCTTTAAATATTTAGGCGTCTAAAAATATTTTTCATAAATATATGCTGCCTTTGTGGATTTGTTTTTTATAATCCTTAATTGTATAATAGATGAAATGATTTGTAATTATTTTTTAATTGTTTTACAAAGTTTATATTTTGTGGGTTATATATTCTATAAATTTCAATATTCATATTTCAAAATAAAGACAAAAATTAGTCTGCTAAAAATGATTGCGTAACTCTTGAGGTTTAAGTTTGGAAATCGTTTGGTTCTGCCTACTGCTGATGGTCTGCTTTTATTGTGTTTGTTAGTTAGTTAGTTAATTATTGAGTGGTCTAGGAAGCTTGGGAGGTCGATTGATCGATCGTCTTTAATATTCTGAAGTTCGTTCAGTAGTTTTATTCATTTTAAAATAAGTTTAAAATAAGTTTTATTAGTCTCTGTGGTTTTTAATTTTCTAAACATTTTGTAGTTTGTCTAAAATTGTATTTATCGCTCTTTCGATACAAAAATTGCAAAACATTTCTTTCAAATTTCCTTTTTAACTTTCACATATTTTCTATTTAGTGCATGTACCTTTTTGGATTTTATTTTTCTCTCGGTTTTTTCATGCCTTTAAAAAAATATTTGTATTTTTTAAAAACATTAATTAAATTTTTATAATTATAGTATTTATTTATATTTGTGTAATCAATTACCTCTCGTATTTTGGCTGATGCTTGTATGAAATATATTTATGCCTTTGATTTCCTCACTAGTCTATTATAAGTCTATCATCCAATCGGGTGAGCCTAGTCATTAAATTGTGAAATTTAATTAAGAAATTCTTATACACAAAACTCACAATTTCTTTTCTAAGTAAAGGAATATGTCAAAAATTTGAATCAATGTAATTAAGAAAATATTGTATCGATTTTTCAAAGGAAAATAATATATGTTCTGAATTTCTTAATAATTTTTTCCTGATTTAGATTCATATAATTCAAATTTTTAAAGATATATTTTCATTTTTTCTGAAATTGATTAATACCCTGATAAAAAATGTTAAACTAAAATGCTGCAAAATTTTTAAACGTCAGCCAATTCAGTTTCTTAAATACAACTAAAAAGTAAAATTCTCCTAACTGTCGTTTGGATACAAGAAGTTTGAGATTATTTTTGAAGAAAATCGCACTGATTTAAATTTCAAAATGCTTTAGATGTAGTTATGTATTTCATTGTTTGATTCAGGATCCTGAAATATTTTTAAATGAGAAATACATTTTTTAATATTCAAAAAATTTCACTTTTGAAACAAAACTTTTTTTAAATACCATTGAATTGTAATAAAAAAAATGCGACTTCCATTAAAAAAAGAAGTGTATGCAATATCTTCTTAAAGAAAATTGCCATGTTTCAACAACTTAATTTAAAATGTTCAGTTATCGTTTAAAATATAAAAGTAAGTCATTCAAAAATTTGGAGATAAATATCCTTTAGCAATTTTAAAAAAATAAAAAGAAGAAATTTCAACAAATATAAAGAAAACATCAAATATGAAAAGTTAACAAATAAATATAAGCTTTGGTCTAATATTGAGATAAATATCCTGGTTTGTTTTAAGGGAGGAAAAGATCATACGGGCCGAGAAATTTTATCGAAATAAATTTAGTTCAAAGAACAAACATTCTTCTGTTTCTTCTCAAAGTTTCTCTTGTACTTAAGATTTTTTTTTCGGTTGGGATATTTTATCTGGATGCTGAGTATTCTAGAAACTTTTAATGTTTTTCCATTTAATCTATCTTCCAACACGCAGAATTCTCTTGTTTTAAAGTCCGGGATTATGTGATTAATTCTCTTATTACAAAAAGTCATAAAATGAACTTTTCGTTACAAATTGCTACTTACTATAATAAGATATACTATACACTTTCTTGCTTATCTTACTTTTATTTCTTTAGTTTTCTGGGAAATATATTGTTCTTTCTATCCTGAAACTTTTATAATTACACATAATAGAAGAAAATTATTTTTCTACGAAACTAAATAAATTATGTAACTTTAGACTGATTAGAAAGTCAACGGAAATAAATATAATTTTTGCAAGAACTGTAAGATTTCAATATATATATATATATAATATATATATAAATATGTGGGGGGTTCACGCGCTTGAAATTATCAATTGAATATAATATTTCTTATTTAAATGAAATAAAATTAAATAATATCTATAATATTCTTTATATTATTTTTTTAAAAAAATAGCAGCACTTTTTATAGCTAATTTATTATGGCTATTAATAATAATAAATCTTGGAATATGATTTAATAAATACACATGTAAGGCTAATTAAATGTCACTATTTATGAATTAATATAATTTATACATCTTTTCCGATATAACTGAAATATTATATTTTTTGCGAGCATTTTTTTATTTTTATTTTTAAGACGCTTTTCAAGATAATTGAATAAAAAATAATATTGAATTAAATTAGACGGCAATTTTGTAACCTTCTTCTATTTAGTTAAATTTTAGTTTAACGAATTTTATAGTTTTGAATTTAGAAAAAGAAATATTGTTTTTTTTTTAAATTTAGAAATAATTTTTACCAAATTTTATGAATTACTCGAATTTAGTGAAACATACAAAACGTTCATTTTCTGATGCAGAATAATATCATTTTATAAATGATAATATTATTGAAATAAGACATTTCAGAATGTCACATGTTACTTGAAATTACAAAATTATTTAATTAAATCCAATAAAGAGTCATTTCTGCAAATGAATAAAATAATATCTGTTTCTCAATCATTTTCGATTATATTAGAATTATTAGAAATATTAGATTATTTCTTATATTAGTTAATTTAAGTTCTTATATCTTGAATAAATTCAAAATTATATCAAGATTATATCAATATCTGATATAATCTTGAAAAACGTCTTATATTAGAAATATTAGAATTATTTCATTAGTTAATTAGGTGATGCTAAAATCTTATTCATATGAACTTTAGCACTGTAGATTCATTAATCAGTCTTCTTTTAAACTAAGGAATCAAACTAAGAGCAAAAATACAGGTAAAGAAATTCTCCCGTCTATCTTTTTTTTTCAACTCTTTGTTGATAAAAAAATCAACTTAAAAAATGAAAAAGGGAAATATGAATTTCATTAATATTTTTTACTAATTAATAATTTTATAAGCGTCAGTTTTTGCTCTAATGACTGAGATACATTAAATTAATTAGTTAGATTTCTAATTAAGACTTGAAACATAGTTACAATTAAGTTTGGATCTCGCATTGCAAGGATTGAAATAGTAACTAATTGCTGCAGCTCATCGGCTGTACTTAAAAAGAGTAACAATCATTATCTGAGACTTTTTATGCTTTCAAATGAGGCAAGTCTTATAGAAATAAGTAAAATGTTCTTTTTTTTTTAGTTTATTCGAAGATTAATTAAGAAATGGCTAAATAATTAATGAGTACATGATTAAACATCTTCCATCTGTCTGAATGACAAATGTTCTATTCAGTTACATTTTATTTATTTATAATAATTGTAATTTTTTATATACCTGATAACAATTCTCAAAATTATATCAAGTGAAAACCTCATAGTTCTTTTTCATGTGCGCATATTTTGATGAAATTTTTCATGGACACATATTTTTTTCATATTTATGAATGATCGGTTTCCCTTTCCCCTGATTCTTCAATTCTTTAAACAACCCCACTGTCAATTAATTTCAGTTTATAATGGATATTATATAACATGCAATATATATATCACCTTTCATAATAAAATACAATGTATTTCTGAGTCTTGAAAAATCTGATATTATTTTCAGAATAGACAGAAACGTACACAAAAAAGCCTAGTGAAATCATAAAAATTTTATACATATAATAAATAATATATCATCTTCAGAGAAATGTTTTACTTACCTTGAAAAAAAATGACACTTACTTGGAAACCCCTGAAGTTAAGTGGTCGAAGGGGTTGTAGAGTTTCATAGCATGTCTGTTAGCATGATTTCGTATCTTACAAAATATTTGTACACTCATTTAAAGTTTGCAAAATAATCAGTCAGAAGGCAAGAGACAATTTTAAACTCAAAATTCAATTTCGACAGTTTTATCGATTGATGAGTACCAATCAACTTAAGTTACTTTAAGGTTATGATTGCAGGGGATGACATGGTGTTATGTTATGTACATAGTTAGGCTTAAAAATGATAAACATTTTGTTTGCAGGAGAGTTCATCCAAAATGCATAGAAAAATATCATTATTAGAATATTCTTATTTTATTTTGATAAGGGTAAAGCATAATTAACAAGTGTACTGAAAATTCATATGGACTTTTTTATAAATATTTGCAAAGTAAAGCATGTTTGATGTTAGCAATTAATTTCATGTAGAATTATTCAATGAATATAATGCACATACAGTATTAGTAAAATTTCATAAATATAAAATTCGTATGAAGATAGAAAAATAATTAGCAAAGTTTTATTTACTTAAAAATATTGCTGTCAGACTCGAAACAATAAGGAAATGAATCTTACTTATTCAAATAAGGTTTATTTTCTCCTACTCTATTCCTTTTTTCCAAAAATTGAATGTCATTTGTTACGTAATTCCCCATTCTTTTCATTATTCGATCAAAATAATAATCTGAAAATAATTAGAAACACTTCGTTAAAGTTTTCTTAATTATTATGACAATATTAATCGGTATGTTTACATATTTTTTCAATAAGTCTTTAGTGGAAGAATACGTTTTTAGTATAGAATCATGTTTAATAATAATAGGGGTCTTTGTTATCAAATTACTTTTATAAAATATTCCAGATTCGATTTGCATTTTAAATACATTTCCTTATTTTGTGAAAGATTAAGTATAGTGATTATATTAAATGATACGAATTGAAAAATTAGCTTGACATAGTTTTAAAAATTTGAAAAAAAAAATATCTTAAAAAAACTCCATATTTTAGTCAATGTTTTTTTCTTCATTATATGGATTTTAAATCTGGATGTTTTTACTACTTTGCTGTAACATTGAACTAAGTATCAAGTTTCAAAAGAATAAATTGTTCGCCAAATAAATGCAAACGATTATAATTTCTTAATGATATTTAAAATTAAAGGGGATAGACTTTACTTCAGATTTCTATCACTTAGGGAAAATTTACTTATATATTTGGGGGTATTTATAATATGGAATACAAATACTATATCCATGGGGGTCTATCCGATTAATTATTCATAGCCATTTTATTTAAAAACATATTTTTTCAGCTTTAATCAGAAGGCAATGCCTATAAAGATATGCATATCATTATCATCATTTTAATTTTGTTCCTTTCAAAACATTGCCAAAGTCATACCAGACGAATTCATTTTGTTTTTGAAATCCACATTGCCAACAGCGGTTCAATTCCTTTGAATGTAGGAAAAAAAAAGATTCATTCTTCTATGTTGGTTTAATTTCGCATCTTCAGATACTCATTTGCATCTGATATCAATCCAAAATGCATTCCTATTCTCAACAATTGTGAAGAAAAGAACGTCCGTGATGAAGTAATTGAAAAATATTTTTCCTTTTCAGTTGAAATGTTTTTGAAGCAACTAAATCATAAAAGGAATCTTTTTTCGATTAAAATTCTCTAAGATTATTCTGATGAAGCAGACTATTTTACTATTAAAAATCAAACAATGTGATCTGACTTCATACATCATTTTGATCTTCTCTGGCTTGAACAAAATATCAGTTCGTACTAAGAAATTTCATCAAATAAAATATCTAGTCAAATAAAATCACACACAATGTTCATCTAGAATAAATTGATGTTTTTTTTTAATTCAATCAATTTTCTATTTTTGTAATTCTTCTGCATGGAAGAAATTGTTAGTTATTAAACTAATTTTTAAATGATGCTATTCTTCCTCATAAATGTTATAAATGAAGAGCACAGTAAAGTAAATCAAAAATCATCCCAGATTATTACTCACTTTTCTTCCTTAATCTTACATATTATATAACCTGGAAGTTAAACTGACAATTCATTAAGAATAACTGTTTCATGCAGAGCTCATCATTTAGACATAACACAATTGTATAAGTACAAAACTCGTTTCCTTTCTATTATCATTAATTGTTAAAAATCTTTCTAATATTAATTTTCATATTAATTTATTTCTGGAGTATAAAAGTGATTTACATATACAAAATAAGAGAGAAAAATAGGAATTCCAGAATGATATAAAGTTTCTGTGGGCAAAGAAATAGGATATATATTTATCTTAAAAAATTATAATTTATTTCTTTAATTTTTAATACGGGTGTTCTTTTTTAAATGATTATAATCTTCAACAAACTTCGAATACCTTTAAAAGAATTACCTTCGAAAAATTTACACTTGAAATGAATACTGATATTAAGCATATTTTTTGTGTGAAAGAATTAAAAAAAACTGTAATATTCTAATTTTTTTCATAATTGCAATTTAAAAACACTATAATTTATCAAGACATTCACTAATTTTGAAAAACTGTGCACATATTTTGTCTCAGTATTTAAATCGATTATATTATTATGTAAATTTCAACCTTTAAAAAGTGGTATATCTTTTAGAAACTTTATACTTTTTTAGATCTGTTGAACTTCTAATTACCGTCTTACTAGTTTTGGTCTGGGAAGATATATAATCTAAAATATGGCTGAAACATGCAATTACGATAGCTCTTGAACTGCCATTGATTAGTAATTAAGAGCAAGAAAATTACTAACATTTTTTTTTTCTAACAAATAGAGGGTTATTTGATGGGTAGACAGCTTTAATCCTTCTTTAAGTGGAGTTCAATAAATCTGGAAATATTTTGTCGGTAAATATCTAAAACAATATTATTTTCATTTAATTCTTTACTATCGTATTTTAAAGCGATCAAAGCAATTTTTGAAGACAAATTTAAATAATTAATTATGATTTCTTAGTATGTGATGATGTTATGGTAAATAATATAAATATCTTACCACAATAGTATGAATATTAAGTCAGAAATCGAACTCTCCGACCCGCCCGAAGGTACATGGATTTAAACCATAGAACTGAATGACCGGACCGCCGCTAAAGCAATTGGCGAGAACTGTGGTTGAGTAATAAGGGCCATCGCCGACCACGGTACAACCCTTCCCGTAGGAAGTACGTCCCGTCATCGATGGGAGGAGTTAGATCCCCCGCCTACTAGTGTTTCCTCCAGGGTGGCGAGATCCAACCACCATACCGGAAGCATCTCATCCTCATTTCGAGGAGTCCCCCGGGGGTCTAATACGAATATTAAATTAGAATAATATTCATCCTGTTAATATTAATCACAAAGCATACAAAACGAATATATATGCATATTAAATAAGTTCTTAAATTCGCAAGGATAGAAAATATTATATTAAAAGTAATTGCCATTTATTTTACCATGCATTTTTACATAAATGAGATTCAGAAAAAATGAACAACTGAAGTAAAATGCAAAAAAAAAAAATATCAAACTTATGCATCATAAAAAGGATAAAAACAATACGTGTTATAGTTAGCATTGCTTATTTTTTTTCTCTTTGTTAATTATCTTCGTAGCATATCAAACAGTGAGAGTTAACGAAGCTTTAACTTAATCATCATTTACAAATGCCGAAAATCTCTGATATCATAGATCGTCCTACACAAATGTAACTGCTATGAGCAAAATTTTTTTTATTTTTATTTTAAGTAAATGTGTTTTAAAAGTAGTCAATAGTCCTTTAAAACTTACAATACTAATTCTGATTGTTTATTTCTCGTTTTTATGTGATAATTATTTATTTTTAGTTTCTTTCTCGCCAAAAGATATAGCGAAAATGATCTTCAAGAAACTTCAGAGGTATATATTTAATACATTATTAAGTAAATTTACATGCAAAGTAAAATCTTTAAGAATGAGTAACTTTTTATTATAGTTCAAATAATGCTACAAAAATTATAAAATTTTAGACTTTTAAAATAGATAAATATATTTATATGCATGCGTATAGGAATATAATTTAGTATTAATGCAGATACCAAAAAACAATTGAAATAAATCCGAAATGTTATATTTAAATTATTAGATATTCACAATTACTAAGAAAGTTATTTTAGGACTATCCATTTCTCTGGGCAATTTACGGGATCAATATTCTTTTATTGTAAATATATTTCTTATTCTTTTATACTGAAAAATAAAAAGAATATTTGAAACGCATATGCAAACGCTTGTCATTTTAAAATTTTAGAAACTGGAACTTATGTTTGCAAGAGTTCTAATGAATATTTATTTTAATCTCTTTAAATTATATGAGAAATCAGAACATTATTTGCAATTGTAATTCAATTTTGAAATAATTTTGACATTCAAGTCACTTTGGGAGAAATTAATTTTGCATTGTGTCAAGTCTGCTGAATTGTCCAGACTAATGAAATATCAAAGCAGGTGAATAGAGTTTCTGAAATTATAATAAGTCATTTTCATAATTGGTCATGAAGCCATCAGAACTATTTGAATAACGTTATCAAAGGCAATCAGTGAGAATGAATCATATTTGAAACGCTATTATTTAAGCATCATAACTATTGCGATCTTATAGTATGATTATTTCAGAAAATGATAAATATTCCTGTTATAAAATATTTTCCAAAAATTATATTTATTCTGATTTGTTTTAAATAATCGTTGAGGAATAATGCTGCGATTTCTTAAACATTCCTGCAGCCATTTCATTCACATTGAATGGAAATGACAATCACAAACTGTATAATGTATATTAATCTGAATCATAAAAAATAGAGTATTTTATTATCAATTTAAGTTAGAAAAAAAACAGCGGCTGTTTGTAAGATTATTATTGGGTCTCTATTTGAAATTATGCATGGACTGTGTATTTTCAATTTCGCGTTTATTTAATTTTCGAAGAATACAAGGATGCTTATCATATTAAAAATTTTCTTTAATCAACATTCATCATTGAAAAATTCAACATTCCTCATCGAAAACATCATCATTGAGACATTCAAAATTCTTCATTGAAACTTTCCACATTCATCATTGGAAACATCATCATTAAAACTTTCAACATTCATCATTAGAAGCATCATCATTGAAACATTCGACATTCATCATTGGAAACATCATCATTAAAACTTTCAATATTCATCATTGGAAGCATCATCATTGAAACATTCGACATTCATCATTGGAAACATCATCATTAAAACTTTCAACATTCATCATTGGAAGCATCATCATTGAAACTTTCAATATTCATAATTAAAAATCATTTTTAATCAACATTCGTCATTGAAAACATCATCATTGAAATCATCCTTAATCAATGATCATCATTGAAAATTAAAAACTATATAGGTCCATATTCCTGATATGAAATAATATTAATAAAGATTTTTTTTTCTGTAAATTGTTAGAAGATTATAATTTTTTTAATTGGAGAGGTGGCAATTTGTATAGTCTATAAATTTAACTGAACTTTACAATCTAATAGTCTTTAAATTATTTCGAATGTCAGACATACACCAACATGTTATTAGATATTGGAATAAGATAAATCAACTAATGTTTTTTAATTTGATTTTTAAGTATTTTCTTTCAAGAAATTACATATTGTCCAAATACGATTTGCAGAAAATGATGTTTTTGGATGAATCAAACATTAAAAAAATATAATTCAAAACTGTGGGAAAAATCATTGGAATTTAATAATTTTTTAGTCTTGAAGTCTAGTCCTTGAAAATTTCTGGTCAGGTTCATTGCATCATCATTTTGTGTAGGAATTATTTATATATCACTTAAGATAAAGAATATGAGGTAAAATCATTATCATGTCAATAAAAAGAAGTAGGATTCAGTTTTACAGCTAAAGTTGAAAACAAGCAAATAATTTTATTATATGATTAACTGAGATATTATTCCTAATTGAAAAATTTAATGAAATAACAGCAAATTGTTTGAATTTCTTTACAACAACAACAACAACAACAAAAAAGAAATTATTAAAAACTATGCTTAAAAGTTTTTCTGAAATGTGCACTAAAATGTGTGTAAAACGATTATAAAAGAATTAAATTAGAAAATTACAAGTAAAACCTACTTTATATCACAAAATAAAAAAATTATAAAGAAACATAAATAAACAGAATAATGTATCGCTTATATATTCTGTTGTATTTTGGGTTTTATTTAAAAACAAGAATATAAAGTATTATCTTTGTTTTAATAAAACATAATTAAAATTTCATTAATTAGCTTTGAAGAAATTAAATTTTTAAGCTCAGAAGAGAGGTAAACAGCAGTGGATAGGATTAATTTCAGCCCACGAATATTGTTTTCATGTCTACCTTTTTAAAGAACTGCTTTAGTATGTATTCCTTTTTTTCAATAAAATTGGCAAACATTTCCTATTTGAATGAAATTAAAATAATAAATGACTAAAATTTTTGCTTAATCTTATGTTGCTATCTAGTTTGAGTAATTTCCACTATAGTTCTACATTTTGTATTTACAGAAAAAGACTTTTTCACAGAACTAAAACTTACCTGATTTCAATTTCGATATGCATTCCAAAATTATTTAATGAAAAATATCAACTAAATATCCGAAATAGTAAGCGTCTTTTTTTTTAATTGGGCATCAAATTGACGTATTTTATTGGTTTGATATTTTCCATTAAAATCAAATAGATGTATACATTTTTATTTTCAAAAATATGTAAATCTATACTAGAGAATTTTACTGATAGTAAGAGAGTAATGTTATTAAAAATGATATTAGAAGAATTTTTATGCTTAATACGTTTTTAGTCTTTAAATTTTAAGTCTACAATTTTAAGTCCATGGGTAAAAAATGTTGTTAAATTAGTCACAATAGTTTTGTCCCATCCTAGGTACTCACCTGGGGATTAAGTTTCATATAAAAGTTCCATAACTTTCCTCCTTACTGGGAACTCAGCTTTCAGAATTTTTAACATATTATTGGATTAAGTTCCTCAAATTGGAAAATAAACGAACTTTTCTACATAACATCCTTAAATCTTTTCTGTTAGTGGCAGATACATAATCAGATTCTACGACAAATGTTCCTATTTGAATTTGCCTTATTTTATAGTTCAAAACACAGCATTTCTATTATTTGCTAATCATCTTCTGTTAAAATATAGAATGGAACACAATCGGGCAGTATTTATATCTATGTCATAAAACTTTCATACCGTTTGCTTAAAAATTCAGATTTAATTTCATGATTTAAAAGAAAATAAATGATATCATTAAAAAAATAGTAATTTAATTAATTTGAAAATTAATTTATGCTGTGAATAGCCTTTTTCATACCTTCAAGAAATTATCTTACTTTTAAATAAACTATTGAAATAGTGAGTTAATGAAAATAGTGAGTCTAATTTAAATAGGAAAAAAACCTAATGCTATTTTTTTGTTTCAAAGGATAAAAGGAAAATAATATAGAATTTTTCACAAAAACTTCTATATTCTCTTTTAAAATCGATTTAAAATGTAAGAACTACTTAGATGACAATTTTGAAAAGTAAAATAAGTACTTAAAATAATAATGTACATTCTTAAGAAAAAGAAGTTAACAAAAATATCCAATTTATTATTTTTTCTTTATCATTGCTTATGCCTTTTAAAGGAAATACTTCAAAATATATTCAGAATTTATGCAATCATGAATTTGATGATAAAGAAGCACAATCTACTTGCAGTTTTTAATTTTGTATCATATTCACAATTTCAAAAAAATCGCAGCATTTGCATTAGAAATATCTCAACCTACGATAGTCCTGGGCTTGCTGTTCTCTTTGTTAGATAACAAACAAATAATAAACAAATAAAATAAACAAATTTAAATAAAAACACTCAATTATTATGTAAGGTAATAATATTTGAAGGCATTCCTCTAATTATCTCTAAAATCCATCATGGTGTAAAATGAAGTCTTGTAATCTAAATGAAAGCTTTACATAGATTACGGAACCCTTCTTTTTAAAATAATGCATTATGATTTATTTCCATTTTAATGGAGTGAGCACTTATACCTTCAAAATCAAATTGACAAAGAACTTTAATCTTAATTTTAAATCTCTCGTAGCAAATACTGAGTTAACTTGCAACATGAAATTTAAAGAATATGTACATTTAGTAATTTTCTCTGATACCAACCATTTTCTTTTAGTGTTGGCAAAGTAATTAAGCAATATGTGGAGGTGAAAATAGGAGAAGTTAAAGGAGAAAATAAAAAAAGTTGCTGGCAAGTAGAAAAAAAAAATTAAGGCGAAAGAAGCAGAAGAAAATCGCAGAAAATTATTCATCTATTTTATCATATAATACTAATAATCTGTATTGTATTGGCAGTGCGTTTTTAAAACTCTAGTGATAATCTTATCAGCAGGACGATTCATTCCAGAAAATATATTTCATCTTTTGATTAAAAAATAATTTTAAACGTGAAAAAATAGTTGTGATTGGAAACGTAGTACTTACCATTTAAAGATTACAAATTATTTGCAGTTAAAAAGATATTGTTCATCTTTTAGAAATTTGTCAAGATAATTGAGCATGAAGAGCATAGTACAATGAATGCTGAGGCTTTCATACTTTGCTTGGTGAAATCGATAAAATAAAAAAAATAATATTGCTATACTGATCTGTTGAGCAATATTAACTTGATAATCAAATTACGAGATTTATCTTCGAGATTATAACTCCAAATGAGTTATAAATTAATAGAAGTAAGTAATCAATACTTTTGAGTGTAGAGAAATTATTTGGAATATGAAATTATATAAAGGCTAATTACATAAAAATGAATTTACTAACAGTAATATGATGAGATCTTGTGATTACATTAATATTGTTCAAATTACCAATACTTTACATCCATTTGAGTAATTTTGAAGCATAAAGTAATGTAAATCACTTAAGAGATTGAAATGGAGCATTTGATAGAATGTGCTTGCACTTCCATCACTTAGGCAGATGAATGAAGACATTTCGTTAAAGGGTTCACTGATTTTCCAATTTAGGTTAGCTAATATTCCCTTAGTATGCCAATACTGCTCTAAATTCAGATAAGGGTTGGGTTGATATGTATGGAACTTCTAAATAAGCGTTGGTATAAATAGGAAAGTTGAAATTACATTCAGATATTTAAATTAGCCATATAGTTATTAACTTCTTTAAATAGATAATATGAACTTCCTACAATCAGCCATAAAAAATACTAAAAAATTATTCATCGTATTTTCAAATTTAATTTTGGATGATCGATGCTTTTTTGTTTGTAGGAGAAAGATCCTCTTATATGTTCCTACTGTTTGTATATGTCATTACAAACTAGGTAAAAATGATATAATTAAAACTGGATAATGATATGTTTAAGAAGTGACTTTGAAATCTAAAACAAATCTGTAACGCTATATCAAAAGACTTAAAGGATTAGTTTATGACCATTCAGTGGATTCATTTATGGGTTTGAACTTACTAATTTGTATAATTAAAGAAATAAACATCCATTTTTTTTCTTTTCATGCCGAATGATAAAATTTGACTCATAATTATCAAATTAAACACGAATAAGTTTATAAAAGAGAATATGTTTCTATATGATTTTTTTAAAGTTTCTTATATGAGAATTTTTCAAGACACAATTGCTCTTTTGTTCATTTACATCTGTTCAGTTCACCATTATGTAAACGCTTATCTGTTACCTGAGGGTATCTGAACAGTTCCAACCTACTTTCTTTAAGTATGTGATATGGATAATTATATAATGATTACTGCATTTGTATATTTATATGGTGTTTTCGTCCTCATATTAGAAATCAGGCTACTTTAAGAGTATATAGTTCTAAGTGCATAGAATATATTAAACGTTTCTATAAAGAATATATTTATTTTAATATGGAGCGTCCTTAAGCCATGTAATATTGAGTCATCTTGTTTGAAGTATAAAATGTGCAACTATTATTAAATTTAATAATACATATAAGAAAATACAAAAGTTCGCAATTTTACACGTTTTTTTAGCAAAACGATTCTTGGTATTAGTATTGTTCAGTTTACAACTTCTTACTTGAACAATTGTGAAAATAGTTTCACCTATTGGATCACATCTAACATCATAAAAGAGTATAAGATAGTATGATTTTTTTTATATGAAACAACTTATAGTTACATAATTAATTAGACCTTGAAATAAATTTCATTTAATAATCATGCACAATAATATATTCATACACAAGATATAAACATTCTCAAAAGATTTGTCATTTATGCCTGTTAAAAAATAACCACATTTTTTTTTCATATGGATACTGAATGAATTTCGAATAAAATCTCATGCTTATCAACATACTTTTTGTTTATTTTTTTAATTAGAATTTTATTTATTGCTTCGAAGCAGGAATTTTATTGCACTTTCTAAAAAAGACGTTGAAAAATCATTTTTTCTTTAAAACGGTTTTCGAGTGAAGCCGATTAGTTATTGTTGAACTGGTTTTTGAAGATTTATTTTCTTAGTTACATTGATTAAATTTCTGATATATTTCAATGCTTACAAAATATTGATTAATTTTTTCAAAACCCTTTAATTTTTATCCAATTTGGGCATGATTCTGTCATTTTAGTTCATGTTTTGGCTAGTTTGCCTTTCTCTTATGTGTGTGTGTGTGTGTATTGATGGAAAGTCTCAGAATAATTTAATCCCTTCAACTTCATTAATGGTAAATACGGCAGGTTCCGTTATACTTTCCTCTTCAATAACTTCACCAGTATCACCTGCAATTAAATGATATGAACTCGAATCTCTTCTCAGATAAATATTAACGATTTTTCTTGAATTATAAGAAACTTGTAGGATCTATTTTTTAAGCAACATTTTCTTGTAAAAAGAAACTATGAATATTTGCTAAAAAATGTTGGACATTCTATTATTTCCTAAATTTGAAATTATTAAAACCTAATGATAGTGTAATTTTCACTGCTACAAGTGAGAACAACGACACAACGATGTTTCAAAAGAAAAAAATAATTAATACAGATTACTCTGCAACGATATATAAATTCTAAATTAAAGTATTGCGATAAATAAAATTATTAATATTTTGTTTCATTGAGGTAACTTAAACAAAAGTTAAGATATGTATACACAAGGTATAAAAAAAATCGCAAAATGCGATCCAAACTATAAAAGCCTTTAAAAATCATGAAAATTTGTAACCTTTTTTAAAATGAAAAATAATTTTTCAAAGAAAACTAAGATTTGACTTTTCTTTCGTAATTGTCTGAAAATCAGGATGTCCCTCACTATTGTGTTCAATTACTCCTGAATAATTTTCAAGATATCCAAATTTTATTTTATAATTTTATAAATAAAGAAAAATAATAATTTAGCCGCAGTAGCCCTTCAATATTTTATTTCCCATACACATCACACTGAAAGGCTGTTAAGCTGATACAAGAAGCGAAAAGTAGTCTTCTAGGTATTTAATTCGTAATTACACCAAAGGATAGAGGAATTAAAATTATCTGTGCTGTGAAACGCTGCAGGGGTAATATTTAAATGCTATTAAATTACTAATATATTTAAATCCGCAAACAAACAAAAAAATCCTCACTGCGTTTGCATATCTTGCGGGAAATAGAAAAAAAAATGAAGAAATTTACATTTAGAATAGTATTATTTTTCACAGTAATTATGCGAATTTCATCTCTTTCAATACAAATAAAACTAGCAATTATTTTAATCAGATCTCTCTTTTGATCCTGAAATCATCATCTCCAAATACGCTCAATAAAGTTTGCACGATTTTGGCATATTTCTCTATATTTAAAAAAAAATTTAATCTTTCCGATTTAACAAATCTAGCAGAAAGCAAGTCATTCTGACAATGAAACCGGAAAAGAATGGATTATGTGTCATAAGAGGAAGAGGAAGCGTGAGTTAATTAATTTTCCAGGCTGCATCCCTGACTACTTAAATTAATTTAGAAACATCTTTCAGAATCATTCGTGTATTTTATCGGAAGCATACTATATTGGACTAATTGTGGAGAGTTTGAAAATCCGTTTAATTAATTCCCATGACTCCACCAGACCGAACGAAATGAATGTTAATGTTTGTTTAAATTTTAACTAAGAGACTTCTTTTAATTGTTTTCAGACATATGAATGCTAATTTGTTAGCCAAAAGCAAGTATATTTTGCCGAGATTAGTAAAGAAAGAACATTCTTATTTATCGGAAGATAATTTTAAAATAATTTTGGTTTAATTAGTTAGACATTCTATCTTTTTTATTAGGAAGAAGTTGAAATTGAAATATTTTTTAGTGTTTCTGAAACTTTTTTTAGTTGAAACGAATACTTAAGCATCTACTGAATGATCTGTTAGATGGCTAGCTGTTTTTTTCCCAAGATACAAAATCCCAAAGTGAAAGAATTTCAAAATAACACACTTTTATTTATAACCAAAATTTATGATGGCTTATTATGGCTAATAAATCAGTCTTGCTAATCAAAATTTCACAATAATTCTAATCTAAGCATGTTTACCTAATAAACATTTTTCACTTAATAGCAAAATTTTAATAGTAGCATTCGTAATTATAAGCAATATTTGAAAAAAATCGCATATTTGAAATATAAACGGTTTTTACACTTTTCAGTATTTTGTAATGTTAATATTACTATTTTAAAACCAACTGTGATTAACTGTGACTAAATAACTGTGATTGCATCGAAATTGAGAAAGAAATTTGAACCAGCAGATATGAAATTAGATATTAGTAATATGTCTAACTTTTAATTGTATATCTGAGCTTAAGCCCTTATTTTAGGAAAATTGATTGATAAATTTCAATATTAATCATTTTGAAGAGAGCATGTTTAAATGAATGAAATATTCTGAAACGCAGAGTCTTCTTTACCACCCAAATTATGAAAGTAATTCTCTACCGTAGCCTTATTGCATATTAATTCCTAATGACGTTAGCATGCTTTATTCTCATGGAGTATGTGCCATTTCAATTCTTAAGCACATATTAATATTCGTAAAAAATTGAAATATTATTTTTGAAGAAAATGAGACCTTCTAAAGGGAAAAATGATCATTTACAGGCTAATGAAGGATGAAAGTAAAATTGTTACATGATAACAATTACTCACATAAAACAAAACGGACCCATGAAGTCAATCTGTCGTTAAGCTGGGAGTGTGTCCAGAACGTGACGCATTCTCCAGAGATGACTGGATTAATATGGTCATATTTGAAAGAGCAGTGGTTCTCAGTTCAAAAACTGCTAAAAGGGCTCGATGACTAATTTACTTCGAAGGCCAATAAATGTCCAATAATTACTTCATCTACCCAATAATTGCAAATAACATCAGATAGTAATGGAGAATAACTTGAATCTTTGTCAGAAGTATCTTTTCAATAAAATTGAATTTGACGAAAATAATTTTTTACTTGCAAGCCTAATACTTAAAATGTTTAATTATTTTCGAATTTTTAAAAAAAATCATTTAAGCAAATGATCTCTTCAAACTTGGGCATTTTTTATAAATATTAATTTAGTCTCTTTCGTTGAATACAACTCAAAGGGTCTTAAAACACATAAAATATCTATATTTTTAATATGCATTAATATCGGGTATTGGGTGTGAAAGCTTAAATATTCTTTTTATTGCTCTTCCCCAGGAGAAAAATATTACTTTCAGATTTTCAGAATTTATTTAACAATGTTTTATATGCATGAATTCAGATTTCCATTATAAATATATTAATTTATTAGAACCAATGAACTCCTTAAAATACGAATAAAAAAATGTAAAATAGAAAAGTCTGGGTTCATACTTGCTATTTAATATTATTTATGTTTGTACTACCCTAATTGATTACCTTTTTACAGTGTAAAGATTAAACATTAATCTAAAATTTCGATACAATTGGAAGACACCAAAAGCAAACACCAAAAAACAAATATTTCTGGTGGGATCAACGAGAAAAAAAATATTAAAGTAGTTAAAATATATATTAAAAGTCTAGTTTAAGAAAGAAATTTTGATCTCCATTTGCCACATTTGAACCATCCACTTATTTCTTTCTTAGGAAAATAATGAAAAAGAAAATAAAGTAGAAACAGTAAAAAAAATGAATCAAAAGTGTTTCAATAAAGAAATTCCTAATATTTATGCACATGCTGAAATTGCCAAATTCATCATTAATAACTGAAAAAAACAAAAAAAAATTTCTACCAATTTCTGATTCGATAATCAAATATTAAAGAAACAAAAAAAATCAATTAGCGCAAATAAATACTTTTTATACTTGTAAATTAAAAAATGATGACGTAAATTACATTTTTTAGAGATGATTCTTTCATTGCTGTATAAATAATAGGCTCTATCGCCTTTTTTCTCTCTTTCTTAATCATTTTATACTTTGAAATGAAAAAAAAATATTTTTCAACAATTGCCACTAAGGGAGTTTTTAAGAGCTCAAATTGGTATGAATTCAATGAAGGGACTGGAAGTGGCAAAGGGTATTAATTTTCTCCATTAACTAGCAATATTTTACTTTGTCATTTAAAAAAATCCTCGCCTTTATGAACATCTGTAAAAAAGAAATGAAAATAAAAAAATAACTTTTCCTGTTTCCATTGTAAGAAATGAGCCAGAAAAGTTTATCTTCTGCAAAAGAAACAGTGAAATTCTTTTAATTAAAAAATACTTATTACAAGAACTGTACGCTCTCAAGAGATTTAAATCACAATATTTGTCTTTCACTAAAAAGAAACAAAAATGGTCATGTTGTATTTTTTTGAATGAACAATACGTTTGCCTTTTTTTAGGTCTGCTAAGTAAAGTAAATTATCATGTTTTGCACTCTTCAACAAATGCGATTTTTTTTCTGTCTCTAATTAGAATATTAAAAGAAATTAAATATTATATTTCAGATAAAAATGTTAGATCCGGGTCTTTAGGTATTTAAGTATATATATTAATATAACTGAATTAATTTCAAAGAACATTTTCCATATTTTTTTAATTATACTGATATTCTTTTTACTTTTATTAAGAAAATGTAGGAAAATTCTATTTGTGAAATTATTTCAAATAATGAGAAATTTTTATTTGCGTTGCATATAATTAACTAATATAAACCTTAATAAAAATTTGTAATAGTTAAGCTGCATTTTAAAAAGCATCCCAATCATTTTGGAAAATTATGTCTTAAAAATATAAATATCCTAAAATAATCACAAAGGTTCTACATTAATTTTATTTTAATTTTTCCTTATTTTCTTAATGGATACGTCATTTTAAACACAATACATTTTATTTTAAATAATCTTCATTTAAAAAAAAATATCTTCATAAACTTATGGATACGTCAATTCAAACATAACTTTGTTAAGTAAAAGGCCTCAATGCATCTGTAATCATCTTTGCAAAACTTTTTATCCTGCTTTAATTTTTTAAATAATTTATTTCCAAAAAATACAAAAAAGGACCTTTATATATTTGTATTACTCATACATGGTTGTGTTGGTATCAAATTGCAGGCCGCAACATATCTAGAAAAAAAATCAGAGAAATGGAATGCATTTTTTAAATTTATTACATATTTCATTAAAAAATTGAAATGGTTTTCGAAAATCATCAACTTTAATCAAATTAAGACACATAATTGATTTGTTTATTTTTAAGTTTTGGATCTTTGATTTAGATTTTGAAATTGCATTTGCTTCTCAGTTCAATATGCAATTCCTACTATATTTTAATTTTCATAAAAATATGTTGTTTTCATGGTAAAAAAAATAATTTCAAGATCTAAGAATGCTTTTTCAATATTGTATCAGGTTTTTCAATGTGTGGAATAGTGATGATATTTAATTATCATGTCTCACGTAGTAATCTATTGTAACTCATATATTTCATAAAATTTGTAAAGCATATTTTTTATATAGATATCATATTTGTCTACATACTTTTAATCTTTTAACTGGAAAAAAAATGAAAATTTTGGAATTATAGTAAAACAATTAAATTTTTCTAACTACGTTAGAAATATATCAATTAATATAAACTATCATTCTCATCACAAATCGACGTCTTTATATATATGTGTATTGTAGCTTATGAAAACAGTTTGCATAAAAGCTTATAAATACTATTTTCTAAAAGTGAATAAATAGTGCTTAATTTATGATGTTTGGCATTGTCTTATGGATAATTTTGATAATGTCTACGAAAATATATTTCGAATTGTTCTAAAATTTCAATAAATTATATTTGTAAATTTCGATTTACATTTTTCAATCTTCCGCCATTTCATATAACTCTTATCAAAACAACATTCATTTCAAAAAATGGTAAGGCAAGATCATATGTAATGGACAATGTCATTGGTACGAAATTTAATTCCCTTATAATGTAAAATTATAATATATATTTATTACAAGTGTAACTTAAAATTCAAATGCCGGGGGCATGCATATCAGATTTTCGGATAATTAATTTCTCATTCTTCCAACTCTGCATAGCTATCCGGCATTACGCATTGTCAAAGAGAATTAATAGAATTTTCGGAATTACGTTAAATTGTATCCATCATTATCAATGAAATCATGGTAACTTTTTAAATTCCTTTGCCAGAAATAATCATTCAAAATCATTTTGGAATGCTAAAAGAGTTATCAAAATAATCATCACTGTTATTATTAAAAGTTATTTATTATTCCGTATGAAAAAGTAAGTCATTTTATAGTCATCTAATTATATTAAAGTCCTTATTAATTATAAGTAGTTTTATTAAAATAAAAATCTTGTACATCAATTACAAATTATTTTTGTAACATTGGAAGAATCTCTTCATTTCTGACCTCCATGATTTCCAGAAAATAAATTTTTTAAATGATGTCGCTCTGAACATGATAACTAAGAATACTTTGAGCTAGGCGAATGGAATTTGTTATATATATTTCTTATCAACTTTGTAGATATCCTTCAAAATTCCAACTAAATCCATTGAGAGAAATTCTGTCTGCCTATATAATATTAAACATTATATCTACTTAACACAATGAGCCAGATAGATAAAATTTGGCACATTGACTTATTGTCTTAAGTTTAGATTCGTATCAAATTTGAAATAAAATCCGCCAAGAAGTTGATTGTCTACAGCTTATTTACTTTCTCATAGATGTAACACGTTAGCCCGAAAAACACAATGAATTAAATGAATAAAATTTAGCAGCAATCGGGTGACTATGATTGTAATTTCATAACGAAATTTAATTTCAATCGGTTGTGTAAAAAGTATGGAAAATATATAATTTTGATACAGGTGTCAGTTCTTAATCACCAATATAAAGTCAGTGCAACGCTAAATTCATCACAAAGATTGATATTTCTTAAATTTTGTTTCTCAAGGGCATGCAGGTAATATAAATTGTAGATAATACAAAGATCAAGACTGTACCAAGCATTACACAGCTCTCAAGTGTGAAAATAATAATATGTGCACTCGTGACATTTTCGGCAAGTTCTTGTTTTGAAACCCGTTTTAACAGAAAAACTATTTGGTAAACATTAAATCCATCATTTTCAAATGTGCACATTGTGATGAGGCGAGTATATTTTTTAAAAAAATCTGGCAAGGGTGTCATCACCGTCATCCAACAATGATCAGCAGTCTGTGGAAGTCTGTGACAAAAAAAACCCTTGTATTGAACTCGTTTTGCTTAAATTATGTTTTATTCTGAATACTCAAATCGTAAAGAAAGAAAGAAATTTATAATGTAAAAATGTTTTTTCCCACAGGTTTCTTTGTTCAGTGCAAGATCAATTTTATATCTTCCTGTCTCATATCACACGAAATTAATAAGGAAGAAAATATATGAATATTTGTAAACTCTCATGAAATAAAAAAGACATGATTTTCGTCATACAAAGAACATGTATATTTTGGAAACTTTTATCAGAATGGTTTTAATGAAAAAAAATGCAAGAATTGATAAATAAAACAAAATAATTTTATACCTTTTAGTCGTAAATGACATACAGAATGTTTTGTTATTATGAAAAGAATTTCAATATCAAACATCCCATTAGGAAACCTTTAAAAAGATTAAAGAGAGTAAAATGTATGAAATCCATATATCTGCTTCGATGAAAAATAGAAGCAGAAAAGTATAAACATCACTACTCAGACTACTATAATCTCTTTTCATAACGGCTTTGAAATGCTTCAATTTCTGCTGGATAAAAATAATAGTCCATTTTCCAAACATTTCCCAATTGCTGAACTATGAAACGCTAAGAGGCAGAAACAATATATTTAAAATAAATAAACCTCTTTCCTTATGGATAAAGTAATTTATCAGCCTTTCTACATGCATTAGGCTTAGCATATGGATTCTTTCCATAGTTATTTTTATATTTTAAAACATATTTTTTTCTCTTTTTATTACATCGACAATCAGATAAATTGACCTTTTATTATTCGATGTATTATTTTTATGAAATCGTCAAATATTTGAACTTACTTTTCAATGAGTAAAGATATGCACGGATATAATAATAATCCAATACTTCTGCACAAATAATACTAGAGTTTTTTTTTGTTAGTTAAGTTACGGAACAATCCTTTTTAAAATACTTTGCTTTTCATTTTATTTCTTTTTCTGCATGAAAAAAGCTGTTATTTATTTATTCCTTCTTAAATAACTACTTTTAAATTTATATTGTGTAAAAAAAGTGCAATAATTTTATATATGTAGAATATTTGCGGAGATATTTATTGAATTCATATTTTATTTTTGATTATTTTGGTTAAAAAGTTGGTAAATTCTCATATTCTTTTTGATTATTTTGGTTTATAAAATAGGTAAAATTATATAATTGGCAGAATATACTCTGAAGAAATGTTCAAAATAAATAAAATGAGCATCCTCCGTTTTCCTCTTTTGTTTGTAAATCTTTGCACAGAAAATTCTTTGGCAGTTATATAAATTAGCTAACCCTAATATTAAAAAAAAAATCCATATTATGTTAATAGAAATGCTTCTTAAAAGCTTGAAAACTAACTTCTTCGTAGAAGCATGTTGAATTTTCTAATTTGATTATCCGTTTATATAAATGTATTTCTTAACAGATAGGCTAATTGCATATAGCAAAAATAAGTATTCTATTCCCATACATGATCAAAATGCCTTCAATAGCCTTACATCTGAACACTGTAACAATCATCAGGTTACTGAAATATTTGATACTATAGACACCAGATGGATCATCCAAAGTTATGATATTTAGAGATTGTCGCTACATTCAAGGTTACACTACATTCATATGAGTTCCAGCCGTTAGCTGTATTTAGTGGCATAATTGACACCATCATACAGAACTAACTTCTGGAGAATGCTCTCAGAAATTTGCTGTTAGAACTTAAGTAATACTTTCTTGGGTATCTAACACTGAAACCTAGCAGAGTAGGTGTCAGTGTAATACCTACCTTTACACTTGGTGACAAATGACATGCATGCCTTTTGATGCATTGCATAAAGAACCCACTGTTGGAGGTACCAGGAGCACAATTCTATAATAAAACATGATTGCCGCTGTTTTTTCTTCGCTGATTAATTAGTAAGTATAAAAATAAGGTCTCTGAAGAGAACATGGAGATCACAATTATGGATTATTGAGGACATCGCAAAACACAAAGGGCCAGAATTATGGATGATTTTATGAAAATTAAGCATTAGATCAATGAAATGGCCAACCATATCACTTTATCATACTTTTTAAAAATTTATTAGATTTTCATTACATTAAAAGTATATTAAATGAATTTTCCAAAAATAAAAATATTGGAATAAAAAATGAAAATATAGAGTTTGAAATATATCATTATTTTTGGCATGAACTTGTAGAAATTTAGGAGCTTGCCTCCATCTTCATCGATTTGAAGCTTCTAAAAGCATGGCTTTCTCATTTTTAATATTTTTAATATTTTATTATTGCACAACATCCATTATTTTTCGAAATATATCATATTTCGTGTTTATACATAGTTACACTTTTAGTCCACTTTTGTACTCATTAAGCAATATATTTTTTTTACTATAATTTTGGTCAGAAGCTCGAATAAGCGAAATTTAAATTGTATGTATCATGCCTAAAAGAAAACTGTTTTATTTATATTTTATACTCTCTCATTTTGTCTCTTTAATTAAAACCATTTATGCTTTCACACCCTTAATTTATTATCTACAGTTCCTGCATCCTTTTAGAAGAATTTATTTTAAATTAGGCTTACTTAACGCTTTGTGGTAAACCAACATATTTTACAATGAAATTCGCTGTGATGAATGCTTGTAAGTGCATGCGGAAAGTGCTTTAATGCACTGCTAAAAAATACCAGGGTATTTTCAGTTTCAAAAGTTATAAAATGGCAAACAAGGTTTTCAAAGTTCTAGTTAATCTGAGTGTTTCTTCACGCAGTGTAAGAATTTTAACAACTGCTGCGTAAATCCATGAGTGCTTACTTTGGGTATAATTTTAAAATAAGGTAAGATTTATTATATGTCTAGAGAAATTCAAATAATGAAAATCTTTAGAAAGTTTCGTAAACTGCTTTAATATTTGAATTTAAACCCAGTTTTGTTAAGTATTAACTTAATTGAATGATGAAAACATAAAATTCATTACAATAAATGTTATATCGTTTTTTCTTTAGACATAATTTATGGCAATGAAATTGGAGAAATAAAATAGTGAATTAATGTAGTGATAAATATAAGTTTACATACACTGTAATTCCATCTTGCATCGTGAGTTGTCATCTCCATTTCGTATATTTATTATTTACAATCCATACCCATATGCAATGAATATGACAGATAAACCATATGACAAAATATTGCAATATTTTATATTATGGGTAGTGGAGTTTATTTTCATTATATAGCTTATGATTTTTAAGAATTAAAAAAACTAATATCCATAAATGACTGTAGACATGACTAATAATATAGAATTCCCACTATTTAAATTAAAATTATATATACAGGACAATATCTTCCGCATTAAATCTTTGAATCGTATCAAATATTCAACATTATTTTGGAGATTTTTTACATTTTGAAATACTTATGTAAGGCATCCATGACTGTCAAAAATTCTCATTTATTTAATGGGCATTATATATTAATTACATTCAGAAATCTCTACAGCTCAAAATTACTAATTAGATTTCAAAATTAATATATTTTTCGTATTATAAAAATAAGCAGTTTAATTCAATAGAATGAATTATTAATCTTAAAAACCTGATCAAAAAATAATTATGACTGTTTTTTCTCAATTACACATCCATATACACACGTGCCCATATGACATATACGCGCGCATGCTTGTACACACACACACACGCACGCACACACACACATACAAACATATAGGTATAATTGAGATGTACATTTATAAAAATATAGTAAAAATAAATATAAATATGTATTCTCTTCATATTAGAAATAATATATACATCGGACATTGTAGAATTATATATATATAAATATATATATCGGAAATTGTATAATATTGTATAATAGTCGGAACTTGTAGGCGGAAAAAACAAGAAACGCGAAAGACCGAGCCTTCTGTATGTTTCTTGACATAAAATGAGCCACTCTCGTAAAGTTAAAGTGTAAATGCCGAGAAAAGTTGGAATCTTTTTTTTTTTTCTCTATCGGGGTAGCTTTTATGGCGCAACTTAAACATTTCTCTTCCTCTACAACTCGAAGCCCATAAATATGATGTATGTCTGCTTTCTTATAGATTGTAAACCGTTTCATGGTAGCTAAATAAACTTCTGTAACTATTAAATATTTTTCTTCAATTTTCAGGGATTACTTAAGGAATTACTCTAATATTATCTACCATATTATTTAAAATAATGCCTGCTCTATGTCACAATTACTAGATAAATACTATCTAACGTAATTAGTAATTAAATTACTGCAATTAATAATTAATTTTATTTTATTAACTCCTAGAAACCCTACCAAATAAAAACACTTTTGTACAATTTAAGTATGAAAAATAGTAATTTAACTATTAATCGTTTTTCCTTATACTTATATTTGACTTGAATGAATTTGAACATGAACAAATTCTTTTTCGTTGAAATTTTAAAATAAAACAATGCATCATTTTTTATTAAGCATTGTAAATTTATAATTGCATAGAAATAATTGCAAATTATCAAGAAAAGGACACGCAGATTGTAAGAGATAGCAGTAGCAATATAAAACAATCTCTGATTGATAGAAGATATATTTAGTCTATTCGTAAATATAAATTTTATAAGGGACGCACACACATGTGCTTCAATAGACGTCATAAATTTGAAATATATTGCAAATGCTAACCAAATATACTCTTTCATATGAAAATATAACAATTAAAAAGTGTTAAAGAATGTAGAAATCAAATCAATATTACATGTCATAAAAATAATTAATAAATTTGAGATGAGTCATGGTTTTTATTGATCTCCTTTAGCCTGTGTTTTATTATTCATATCGATTTTAGGCCAGGAGAGCATACTGTCACATATGCTAAAATTATATATCTCTTTTTTAAAGCAAAATGAAAATATGTACTTCATTTTGTTGTAATATTCACGTTGACTAAATTTCAGTTTTTTAAATTTATTATACCAAAATTATGTTATTAAAAGTCCAGCATTGTCTTCTTCTAGCATTACTTCTAGTAATAAAGGATTTATACCATTATTAGATCTCTCTTTTCTCTACCAGAAAATATAAAACAGACAAAAATTATCAGTAACGATATTTGTGTATATCTATAAATTAGATTTTCAGGTGCTAATACAGATGGTTTTATATCATCAATCATATCCAGACAGATGGTCGTATTTTTTATTATTAGAACAATTAACGGATAGCTATCAAGTTAGAATGGAATGAATAACCATGCTGTGAACTTAGCCCCTCCAAATTAAGGCATTAAATCTGATTAACCGGACCACCGCATCAGCAACTCTGGTGGGAACTAATAGTTGAGTCATAAGAGCCATCACCAGCCATGGAACAACCTTCCCCGTGGTAAGCAAGTCCCGTCATCGTTAGAATGTAGCCGGCACCCACGTGGCGAGAACCAGCCACCATGCCGCAAGCTTCACATCTTCAGTTCTGTGGTGACCTTGATAAGAGAAGACGAATGGAAAAACGAAATGATTCCTCTGTCATATTACATCATTTTCATATTAGATGCTTTCAGAAATCGACCCCTCGAATGATGTAAATGATAATTACAACTATCAGTATTATCCTAATTATTCCTATTGGAGGCAACGGTGGGAAGTAATAGTTTTTTTATTGCTTTTACTATATATAAGCTTGATTGTAAAATATTATATCAAATTATTTAAAATATCTATTATTGTATAAATATCTACTCATAAATCTAAAATAAAACTACTTTATTCCTTTTTCTTCCCCATTGCATTCGATCCAAATTAATCAAGAAATATCGACGTTTTAGAAACAGGAGGTTCACATAATGTTGTAGTAGTAGTATTCTATATATCCCTACTAAAGAAAACTTATTAAGCAAACATTCGATTAATTAATTCTTTTCAAGGATTTGCAAAATTTATGAACGAATTATGGACGGATGATGTATACTAGTCCATTATTACCCAAAGATTATCTTCAGTAATATAAGTTTAAGACATATGAGCTGGAAGAATGAAGAAATGATGGATCATGCGCTCGAATGACATGATACCAGTAATCTATCCATCACACTATTCATTGTATATCAGGCAACGACGAGATACTTTTTCATGAGTGCCTATCGATAACTTTTAATTATTTTCAATGAGAGGCCAAGCATGCTTCATTGAACCAAATTGCTCTGAAACTGGGTCTCCCATATGATGCTTGGAATTTCTCGAAAACCTTATGGTACAGTGTAAAAATCCATTTAATCGTAAATTAGAGACATATATTTTCAAATATTTAGTTTAAGGAGTTTTCAACTTCAACAGGTATTACATAATTATTAAAATTTAATCATTTAATAGTTTTAATATTTAAGATATTGTTTCATTATATTAATAATTTTAATTCAGATGAAGATGGATCGAAATATGAATATCACAATCTGACAAAAAATTCAAACTATGTTATAAAAATATGACGCTGCCCATATTAAGATAAAAATAGGAAATTTAAATTATACATCATTTTTCCTAAATTTTTTTGATAATGATTATCAATTAAATATTCTGAACTGACAATATAATTATATTCTAATATAATACAGTTATTATTCTGTAGAATATATATATATTTTAAAAAAATTGGAAAGTAAAAAAATAATTTTCTTAATCTTAATGTTAATAATATTCATAAATACTAATTTACAATATTATTTCCGTCACTTTAGATATATTCAATGTAATGTTTCCAATAAAACATTTTCTTTGAATGCTCATCGGCTAAATTCCATACTCATAAACATTTTCAGTCTAAAACAATTTTCATATTTTTCCTTACCCTTAGATTTAGGATATTCGTCTAGCTAATAAAAAACATAAAAATAAAATAAAATTGTCCCAAAAATATTTTCGTAAAAGATGTTTTAAAGAAATACAGTATCCATATCACATGAAAACAAATATGTGAGACAAACAGTTTAGAAACACATTGGAAAAAGATGCAAAGGGAAAAAATATAGCTGCAAATAATAACTATTTAAAAACAATAGCTTTAGAATTGCTGGTATATATATATATATATGTAATGATATTTTAACTATAATTTCAATTTAATTAATTTTCAAGATTTTATCTTAATTTAGCCCATAGTAACTTTATTCTAAAATATTCTCTTATTTCGTGATCCAATTCCACTGTCTCTACTTAATTAATTCAAGAGAAGCTTTGTTAAATTTCAGAATCAGCTAAAAGTCTAACTTCCCCACACTCTGCGTGAAGAGGCAAATTCTTTTTTAAAATCTTCCTCTGTTTCCCCTGCATTCTTCGCGTGTGTAACAAAAATCCCTATCGAAATCTCGTAATATATTAGCACTATGAAGAAATGTTTTCCCTATCAAAATCATAGGTTATATAAGACCAGGGATAAAATGTCCAAAAGCTCTTTCCTCGTTCCTTTTCTGTGTCGTTCTGTGTGCTCATCGCTTGTACATATGCCTGCTTCTTAAAAATGAAATAAAACGACGTCACGAAATAGCAAATCTCTTCACTGTCTTCAAATTGCATTCTGCTCCACATAAAATAATGCTTACATATATATATATTCCCAAATCGCTTTAGAGTTACCGGCTCTGAGTAAATGTAAAACTGAAATAATATTTTTACTTTGTTTCCTAAGTGTGTTTCCTTGACTTTGAGAACAGCAAAATATTATTGTTTTGAAACGAAACAATTTCATTTCAAACCCTAACGTGGTTGTCTTTTGCACATTATGTCAAATTTCGTGTTACTTGCAGCGGCAAGAAACAAGCGGCATTTGCAATTTTTCGACATAAATGAAAGAAATACTCTCAAAAAATTATCAAAGTCCTGCACATATTTTTTATGGGTGAAAATATATAAGGATGTATGAATAATTTAACAGTTATATACTGAGAAGGATTTTTAAAATGCTTTCTCAAAAACAATTTATGAAAGATTTCCTCGTGTAAAACTGCTTTATCAGACCTTTAAAATACTTCGAAGCTCTTTTATTTTTATCCTGCGGAATATTAAGGAATTATTTCTTCGATTTTTCTGAAAAAGCTCTTTTTAAATCTTAGTAAATGAAACAGATGTCACAAAAGTTCACTGAGATCTTTTCGATAACTTATGAACATTATTGCGTGAAAATAATTTTTTCTTACAACAAATCTGTTATGAATTAGGAAAAAAGTTTATAAATAAAAAACATAAATGTATCTTTTTCTGAAAATCTCACATTTCAAACAGAATAGAAGAATGTTTATCGTCATCAACAATAAGAATAAAATTAAGGATATATTATTAATTAAAATAAAATAATAACTTTTTTTATATTTGCGTTTACTAAAATCCATAACAACTTTCTATAATTTCCAAATGTCGTTTACTAAATGCTTATAAATGATTAAAATGGATTTGAAATATATGAATATTGGTTTCACTTTAGCTCACTGAGTAAAGAAGTATTTATCCCAAATCATTCACTCTGTGGAAATTGACATGATATTTAGCACGAAGTGTATTATTAGGAATAATAATAGAAAAGCATAGTAATTCAAAATAACCATACATTTGATTTTAATAACAAAAAAAATGTCTTTAACTGTGAATTTTTAATGGTTCATTGACTCTTATCTCTTCAGTCTAGCTAATGACTCATTATTTTGATAAAAATTCTCAATGTTCTGTTTGTTAAAGTATATATTTGGGAGGAATAATTAAATTTTAAATAAAATAAAAATATTATGGAAATAATAAAAATGTTAATAAAAGCATCATTATTATTAAGCCGCTGCTTACAGACAATAAATTATAAATGAAATGTATTTTCAATTTTAATATAAAGCGTGTTTTGACACACACATATGTATGTGTGTATAATTGTATGCAAGTTCAATGAAATCCTTTAGAGACAACGTAGCATCTATTTACTTAAGATAAAATTTATTTTACTTTACTTAAATGAAAATAGAATGATTACGGTAAGTCGATTCAGTCCAATCTCCACTTTATTCATTATATATTCGACTATGAACCCTAAATGCTTTGGAAAGATAGAAATTAATGACTTTGTTAAAGTCTGATAATAAGAGCTACTGAAAAATTATTAACTTTTTCAGCATAATAATATGTATATTTATAATATTAGACACTAATATCCTTCCATAACCTGAAGACAAGTCATAATTTTAAAAACTGATTTAAAGGAAGTAGAAACATTTGTTATTTTCTTAGAAACAATAGAAACCTTAATAGTAGATTTTTAAAACACATCAGAATTAAAAAAATATTAAATTTGTATACTTTGAGATAAGTAATTACCATCATTTTTAAATTTTCTAAATCGCTTTTATAATTCCTTTGTCTGAACATTAATTTTAGTAAAATGTCATCACATTTTTAAATATAATTTTTTTTGCATAATCACTTTTTTATACAAAAAAAATGTGTTCTTTTTTTCATAATTACTTGTTTATATCTAAAATGAAATTCGATATTTTTGTAATTTTCTTTGG
>JAPMOR010045101.1:0-12523 GCA_026543865.1 Argiope aurantia | reverse complement strand
TAAAATTTTTGGATATTAAAATTAGTTAGACTTCAGCTTTAAGGAAAGAAATTTGTAATTATAATAACTATAGCAAAAGTTTAGATAAAATAAATAAAACAGATTCTAACTGTAGCAAAGAAATCTATAAAGATTACATAGATGTTGATAAAGGCCATATTATAACAGGGAATTTAGAAATTATTGATTCCAGCACTTTAAGATATTTGATGAAAAGAGGAACCAAATTTAGATTGAAAAAAAAACAATAAAAAAAATCTTAATTTCTATTGGAAAAGATTTGGATAATTTTATTTCTAAAATTTCTAGAAAATACCGTTGGCCTCCGGAAGGTTTCGGAGAATGGAAAATGAGAATTTTAGAGGAATTGTGATAAAAATCAATGCAGATATTGGCAGATCTAAAGAATGAGAGATTTATTTTAACACAACATTAAAAAAAAAGTTTAAAATTTCAAAGAGAAATTTGTTATTACAGTAATAGATAAATCAGCAAATAATTTCTGTTTAATTTGTAAATATTATTATAGAGAACTTTTAATTAACGAATATAACTCTCATGCAACTTATATTTTAAAGAATACTGGAAAAAAAGGAATTAGATAAAAAAAATGCTAGCTTTCGCGAAAAAAACTAAAATTAAGACTTGCTCTCTAAACTATCCTTATTTGTTCCCAACAGTTAAATTTCATAAAAAAAAAACTATTAAAATTCAGATTCGTAACTTTTAGCACGGACAGTTATAACTACTATAGGACAAAACAATTCTTAAAATACTTGAAAATTATACTGAATAAAATCAAAGATGAAGATAACTTTGTAATTAATAATAACAAAGTAGTTTTGGATTTTTTTAAAAATAACAACATTGATAAGTTTAATATTAATGATTTTGAAAATTTATACACCAATCTGTCTCATGAAGGATTAATAAATGTCTGTACTTTTATATATGACGCATATTTAAATGAAGGTGTTATTACAAAAAATAACTTTTTAGAATTATGTAACTTTAATATTACCGGAAATTACGTTTTTAATAGAATAATTTTTATAAACAAGTAAAGGGCATTTCAATGGGGACAGCTTTCTCAAGTGATTTAGCCAATATTTTCCTACATTACTATTAGAAAAAAATATAATTAAACGCAATTTAATAAACGATATGAGATAAATTGATGATTTATTTTTGGTAAACAGAGATAATACTAATATTGTTACTAATTGTTATCCAAAAGATTTAATTCTAACTAAAACAAATGAAAATCACTTGAAGCTACCTATCTGGATTTAAAAATCGAAATTTCTAATGGTAAAACGTTAGTTGGTATCTACGATAAAAGGGTTGAACTCAACTTTAAAATTATTAAACTCTGTAATTATTATTCTAATATAAATTCCAAAATTTTCAAAAATTTAACTTTCTCATAATTTAAAAGAGTTTGTAATATCAAAATTTTCTATATTAAAGCAGCAAATAATCTCTAATGAATTAATGATTTTCCAGAAATTACTCCAATATTGAAATTTTAATAAAAGAAGGGTTGGTTCGATTCTAATCTTTTGACACAAAAATAGACTTTATGTTACATATTAATTAACTCAATAGATGGCACTGAGACCCTCCAAATATTTATTACTTTGAATGACGTGGCATTTCTAAGAAGGAACAATATAAGACGTGGAAAACCCGATGGGACACTTCATATGATAGATGTTTTACTTCCTATTCTTTCCTTTTTGTTTTAATAATTAGTTGTGAGAGTTTTTTTATAGTTTATATTATTTTATTGTAATTTTCGCTTAAATTGGCGATGGTAATTTTTGAAATTTATTGTTTTATTTCTGTAAAATATGATGTATTTCTTAGGCCTCAATTTTAGGGGATTTTCGGGTCACGAGGGATCAATATTGTTGGACAAAAAGTCAGACCCCTCACAGAAAAATTTCCCTTGTTTTGAATTTGTGCCTCAGGGTGACCCTTGAGAAAATCTTCAGACCAGATTCTTTTTTTATTTTTTGAACTTTTTTGTTTTGGTTGTACTTTTGATGCTATTTTGATTTCTTTTTATTTTTACTAAGCTGGTTATGTTCATTTGTGTTTTAGTAATAGCAGCATTCACGCTCCCTAAATACAATTGTGATTTTTTAGTTTGATTCAGAAATAATCTTTTTTAAGATTGTTTTGGAAATAATTTTTAATTGGAATTTTCGAATTTTCATAATGCTTATATTTTTGATTATTTCTTGTGCCTTCCTGGATGAAATAAAACGGTGTCAAAAAATCGAAAGTCTCTTCTCTGTCTTCGAAACTACATTCTTATTGAATATATATAATATATATAGTTTTTGAAATCAAGTATTTGTAATAAAAGCTTCTTATCTCGTACAACATAACGTATTAATCTCTTTTTTTATTATTTTCATTATTAGCAGTCTATTAGCAGATAACTAAATATCTTATTATTTTTTCCCAACATAGGCTTGTGAACAGAAATGCATTGGGGATGTTGTAATGGAATGCTTAAACTGTACTGAACCACTCATTTTATACCCTTATCCCAATGAGAACTTTTGCAAGCACAGAAATGGTAAGTAACTGTGAAAATTTTGAATGAAACTTAAATATAATAATTACAAGATAAGTATTTAATTTCAAATAATTTAAATGTTTCACTTTACGCGTATCTCATTAAAATTTCAGATTTAGGAAAATGTATTCGTATTCATTCTGAAACAACAGAAATTTGAAGTTAACTTAATTTGGATACGAAGCTTATCCTTTTTTTTTCTTCTAACTTTTATAATTATAAACACCCCTGAATGTGAAATTTGTTAATTTTGTGATTTTGAAAAGCGGATTATAACTTTTTCTGAAATCATGTGATCATGTAGAACCCAGAATGAAAAATCTATTAATACTTTTTAAGAAAGTTTTTGTTGCCGTTGAGGAATTGTATATGAAAAATATTATTTTGTTGATACCAGATTTGAAAAAAGAAAAGAACTTTAAAATTTATTGTCACAAATATCAGTCAATGGGCAAGTTTTCAAATGGCTTTGTGTAAGTTTAGGGGCATTTATTCGAGATAATATTTCTTTGAAATTGGGATCCTTTGATAAATATTTCTTGAAGAATTGCTAATCTTCGAACTATTGAGATACTTCTGAATTTCTATTTATATATTTTCATTCTTATATATACTTCTATTTATATATTTTTTGATGTGAGTGAGGACATGTGGTGCTACAACAGTTCTGTAGCATGGCACACATTTGCATTACCTCCGATTAAAATAATAATAATAAAAAAAACTGATCCTTTTAGAATAATATTTTTTTTTCTTTGGAAGATTTATTTAGATGAAGGTTTATTTCTTTAGAATTTCAAGAAATCAAAATATATGAAGGAATTTGTTCCCAAATCTTATTTGATTCTCATTTACAATGTTGTTGTAAATAACGCACACCAGATTTTATACACCTAGGTTGTTTTCTTTTAAACTAAGGGAGATTATATAACTGCTAAAGAATAGGTAAATACTTATGCACAATTTATATAAAACTAAAGAGAATTAGATACTTGTTTATTAACTGCATGTCATTGCCAAGCATTTGGCTAAACCATATTCTATTGGCGAACATAGTTATTAAAGAAACATCACATTTTTGGAGAATATTTTAGAGATTAATTGATTGCTGTAATAACTATGCCTCTTTGGTGATTAATCGCTGACATATGGTTAATCGTCACAAGAAAGTCAGAAAATTATAACTTGGAAATTCCTCAGAATCCGACAATCTGACAATTTAAAGAATAGGATGGTTTCAAAGGAATCATATCCAAGAAGAAACTTAATGCATTTACTAAGCTTATAAAATAACGAACATATAATTAGTTTATTCGAAATGGAAAGAAAAAATGTTTGCAAATTTTGTTATTTAATGATATTATGTAAATTTTATAATTTTCAAAAGTCAAATTTTTGATAGAACTTTCAGTTATATTATGTGAATATTTTTTATCACAAATAACTAAATAATTTTTCAGAAGGCAAAATTACTGAAATGTGCGAAGATCCTGAATATATGATTGAAGAATGCATCAAAGGATGCAAGGATGATTGTGTGTAAGTGTCAAACTCTATTGAAGAAAAAAAAATATTGAACTGTTTCATAATCAATTAATTTGCATCCTTTTATTAAATCATTATATAAATTACAGGTGTGTTTTTAAAAATGTTTTCTAAGTATTACTTCATTACTTATTGATATAAGTAATAACTTTTAAGTGTTTTAAAAATATACGTTTTAAAAACACTTTCCCTGTCAAAAGTGCAGAAATGAGAGTATGGCATGCTGATGAAAATATTTCAGGTAAATATAGAATTTAACCAGTTTTTAATTTTTAAGGATTCGGTTTTTTTTTGTATTATCTGTATTGAAGCTTAATTTCTTCGGTGTATTGTCTTCAAGGCATCTTGCTTTTACGATTCTTTTTTTTAACTTATTAATAAATTTTTGAAAAAAATATTTTCTACTTTACAATGAATTTATAAATCAATACTTTTGAAAATTTTATTTGACAATTTTTTTTAATTTTTGAAAATATATGTAAATAAAATACTTAAAAAATAAATAAAATAGTCTTTTATGGAATGACAAAAATAATATAGAATATATTTAGTTTTTATATGTTCACTTTTTATATCCCACGGATTTGAAATCAAACATTAATTAAAATTATTGATTCAGTACAGAATATATTAAATAATTATTCTCAGAATAATACACAGGTGCATAAAATCACATAATTTTCAACATCACAAAGTGCGTGATCACAAAATGGTATTTTGAAGAACATGAAGTAAGTCAAATTAAATGAAAACTTGTAAAAATGATTTAAAATTATAATCTTCAAATAGATTATTTTTTAAGTGGAGATAAAATCAACAATAACAATTTTTAAAATAGTAAAATTATACTCTTCAAATAGATTCTTCTTCTAAGTGGAGATAAAAACAACAATAACAATTTATAAAATAGTAATACGATTATTTTTTATATAATTACGGATTTATTATTAATTATTAAGGATTTATAATTAACATTATTACAAAATCTAATAAAAAGTGTTTATTAATTACGGATTATCATGATAGAATGTGATATTTGCATTTTAACATTACAAAAATATTAATTACATGCATAAATATAGTTACATTTAACGAATCATAATACATATTCGGAAAATTTGTTCTAAGTAATCTTAATCAATTTAACAGAAAAAAATTAAATATGGCCGTTTATTAATATACTGAAAAGTTGAATATGCATTATTTTTATTATATTGAACTTATTAAATATTGAAGTCCTATATAATTGTAACAAATAATATGAAATATTGATTTTTTTAGAAATTTCCTAAATTAGTCGAAATTTAGCTTGAAATTAAGAACTAATGAAATAACTCGATTGACTGAACATAAAACTCTGTAAAATGTTAAATAGAGCCTTATCAGTATGAATTCAAAAATCTAACTCTATGAAATCAGGAAGTAAATAGAACATTGATTGCAAAATAAATTCGAATTTTTGTAAGCATGAAATTACAAAATAAATTTAAAAAATGTACGAAAATTGTATTTGTAAATGATATTTTTATTGTTTTATTAATAATGAATTAATATGAGAAATGCAAATGTGATGTGAAGAAAAAGGAATTCAAAGAGCGCTTTCATATGCTATCAAATAATATTTTATCAATATTATTTTTATTTGTATATTCTTAATAGAATATGAATGGAATACAATGGAATACTTTTTGCTCTTATATTACTCTAAAATTGTCTTTAATTTCAGAAAGACAAAGTTTTCTTATGAAATCAAGGAGAGCTTCCTAAACCGATATGTAAGTATATGTTGAGTAGTTTTCTATAATTTTCAAGACGTATTTTAATTCATGAGTTAATTCATAATAATAATGTAACGTTAAATATCAAAAAGAAAAATATATTGTTAACTACTCAATAAACTATGAGTTTCATCTCATAGTGATTAATTTGCTAAATACAAAAAAAATCTTATAATTTTTTAGAAATTAATTGAAGGTTACTGATGATTTTTCAAATGTTTTTTTAATAATATCTTTAAACTAGAAATATATACCCTTGAAAGAAACTTTAAAAATATTATTCAAGGAAAATTGTTATTATGACTATTATTAAATGCTGGGTAGGAACGTACATTACAAGGTTTATGATTCAACCATTTTAGTTATTACGGTGTTTGTACAGATTAATTTGATTCAAAACTGACAGAAACAGAAACGGAAAAGGCAAAATATGCATTTTATAAATATTTTCCAGTGCCATTTTTTAGACGCACTGGGAAATTATTGGAATAGCTGTTTATGTTTCATTGAACATGCAATTAAGTATGTATAATGACTGTATAAATAATTACAAACATGAATTTATTACAGATCGTAATTTATGACTTTTCTAGATAAACGAAGCTGTTCTTTTAATAATAATTTATTAAATTGGAATTTTGAAACGATGAGATTTATTTCTGTGTGAATAATAAACGAAATAAAATGACGAGTTTAAGTTTAATGCATTACATATAAAGTTTAATTAAAATGGAAAACGCTTGAAACATACCATGTTTATTAAGCCGAATTTTTAAACATTTCTAAAAAAAATACTAAATACTCCCATTTTAACAAATTTTAAATTTTATTTTTCAGTATATATAATTAATTTAAAATTTAAAATAATAATAATGTATTATTTCCTTTGTACTCCTAATATTTGAGATAAAAAGGTTATTGCTTTATTTATTAAATGATTTTTTCTCTCAAAATTTGTGTTGGAAATATGATTTAATTATTTTTAAAGATTTTTCAAAAGACTTATGTTGGTTTCTCTTGAATTTTTTTTCTGAAATGCAATTAAAATACATTTTATCTGAAAACCTATATATCATATCTAACATGACACAAAACTGGTAACCAACCATTATACAAAAAGGTACAAATGAAGCAGAAAATTTTGGGGAAATCATATTAAAAGGACGTTTCCAAGTGAACGTATTTTTAGAGATATTAAAATGTTAGCGTGATTAAAACGATTATGCTTCTAAAAAATGAATTTTAGTATTTTCTGAAATTTCTGTTGTAATAGTGAATAGTAAAAATTTTAAACTAGGAAATTAATAAATGAAATATATTTTTAAATTATTTAATCAAAAACGTAAGAAATAATTTTCAATTTTTCTTCAGATAAAATGTTACTTTCAAATACAAAATAAAATAATAATAATAAGATATTTCTAAAAAACACTGATTAATATTTTTTATACTATATACTATTTTATAAAATTGTTTGTCTTAGAAATTAATTTCCTTTTAATGACACAGTTGCTAAATCTTAAATTTGAATTTTGGAAATACTCGTATTATTTCACCTTCTTGCTTGGAACTAAACACTAAACTTTAGTACCTTTCTACAATTAATGTATTCGTATTTTGTTATTTAATTTATTTCGGTAAAGAATTATATTTTTCTTTAATTACTTCGTTAAAATGTTAATTTCTTTTTCCATTCACAAGTGTTAAAAAAATTTATTTATTAAAATTTTTGTTTTTTTTAGTCGCTGACTGCTGAGAAAAATGAATCGTGAGTATATATTTATGCTAGTTTTACACATTTTTGTCGATTATTTCTAATCTTCTACTAATTTTAATAGATTATACTCCGAATACAAAATATTTTATGTTGAATTATTTAAAGAAAAAAATATTTGTCCTGTGTTCTCAAATTTTAAGTAGAATCATTAGAATAGAATGCATTCAAATAGAATAGAATTTGTATAGAATAGTACAATACATTAAAATAGAATACAATTTGAAAAGAATTGTAGAATGCTTTAAAATAGAATAAAATTTGAATGTAATAATAGAATGCATTAAAATTGAATAGAATTTTAATAGAATAATAGAATGCACTAAAATTATATTCAAAATTATATTAAAGTTTTTTTTAAATGCTTCACATGATATAAATTCTAAATATTTCTTATGAATGTGTGTTTGAATACAATATTCAAAATTGCATAGTAAATGATATCAATTCATATTTAAATTGAATCTTTTAAGCCTTTTTCCGAAAGGAAAATTGTATTTTCTCAGAAAAGAAAGGTGAATAAAATGTAGTTACATTTTCAAAGACATATGTAGTATTATATATTTCAAGAATACGTGTTGGAAATTATTCTATGATTTCACCTCTGGTGATTTGATAAACAATGCTTTATTTATTTATTTATTTATTTTTGATTTCTTAAAGACAGACAAATGCAATGGGTGCAGTAGGACCAAAAAATTCTTTATTGAATTTCTATAAGAATCTCATTTATTCATGTGATAGAATTTCATTTGAGGAAACATAATATTTTTTTATATTTTTTAAATGTGACTAAATATAAATTACATGAATATACAGTTTATGACATGGAAATTTTAACGAAAAATAATATCAATCATACATTATTATAGTTATGAAAACTTACGACAAATATTAGATTTTCCATAGTTATGATTTTATTTTACAATTTTTTTATTTGTAATAATGTCTTATCGAAATTCTTCTTATATATATGAATATTTTTCAGACGTGAAATTAGAGTGAGAATTGATTTCCCTGATGTGGATATACAGAAAATTACCCATAAATCACAATTTAAGGTGAATATACAATTTTACATTGATTTTATCTCCTTTGTTTGATATTTTCTCGAAGTTGACTGTGTTGCCTAAGCTTTCATTTAATATTTGTATTATAAATACTTTGTTTTCGTTGTATTCTATCGAACTTTGGATTTTAATTCAAGTTGTCAATTTGCATTTTTATAACAGAAATGAATGCTGATTTCATAAATAATTTAATCAATGTATAATAATGTAATCATTTTCCCTTAGCAATCTTTAGCATCAAATGATTTCTACGAATAGTCCTGTTATCAAAATAACTTTATTTTATGTAAAAATTTAACGATTTATATCGCGATTGTATTTAAAAGTACCATTTAATCATGTTGATATCTTTATAATGTGATTATTCTGATGATGCTAAAAAAATCGATATATAGAACATATTAAATAAGTAGGATGTATTTTCCACAGAAAGCAGCAGATAGCAACCGAAGGAAGAAATTAAAAATCTTTAACTATTAATTCAGTTGATTTAAACTTTAAAAGTCTTTCCTTTCCCATCTTTCCTCGGGTTATTCTTATCGAAGGATACAGAAATGAAATTGCAAAATTGATGGCATAATAATGAGGTAAAAAATGCTGTGAGGTGTGTGAATGTCCCCCTCTGTAGAAAGGGGTTGCGTAAGCGAATTGGACGCATGAAGTAACTGAAGTAGTAAGTCGTACTCTTGACCCTAGTTGGTGCTACTGTAAGAAACAAGAGATGCTGGCTCGGCTTAAATCGCTGACAGATAACTATCAGGGGACTTGTAAAGTGCCATAAGTCACAACACCAAAGATGCCATCAATTTTAAATTCAGATTATTACTTACCAATTATCTTATATAATAGACGTAAATCAACTCACATATATTACCAATATTACGCTATTTTAGCTAATTAGTTAAAATTTCACATTTAGAACTCCAGTGAGGTTTTTACAGCCACTCAGCTTTAACGTATTTTAAGATTTTTTTTTGTAATCAGTAATTTATTGAGTTAGAAATGATTTGCTATGCTTATCATAATAATTGTTACACATAATTTATCAAATAATTTTTTCTCTTTTATTGCCAAATAACACGTGCACATTACTTGTGCTAAATCCTTTAAATTTTAACTCTTTTTGAGGAGATTTCACAACCAGCTGGAGGAGAAATTACAATTACATTATTAATAATTTCATTCCATATTCAGTTGCCTTACCAGATATGTCAACCTTATACTTCTTTTGAAAGAGAGGAGCCAAAAGTAGTCTACTTTATCATCCATTGAAACCTGCAAGTAGTTTGTTTTAATGGAATGAAAAAAGAGAGAGTCATTTATTATCACCATTTTAGTGTCACTTATTTTGCAAAGATAAGTAATTGATGAATTAAATAATAGCATTTGATACAGATAACATTGAATAAGTTAAGATGTGAGTATTTTCGAATATACCAACATTTTAAAAATAATGAAGTATATTTCTGTGGATAATTCTTCAAGAAAACAGAAAACGCACTTTACACACACACGCAGATGTTAAAAAAATACGCTGGTGTGCAAAACTTAAGCAACAGGTATGTTTTTTACCATAACTTTACGAGAAATCATCTGAGAGACATGAAATTTAGATATGAGATACAGCATTTTGTTCCGAAAGAATGACGAAAGCATAGTTGCGCAGAAATGAATACAATGCATACAGTATAGAATCAAACAAAAAAAAGGCTTTATTGAACTCATAGTATCGTTACACATGATTGTCTGTCCAAGATGAAGAACAGCAAGCAGATGTTCCTTAGTATGTGATATGCCCTCCCCTTACTGCAATGATTGCTTCGCACCGTCTCCCCATACTCAGCACCAGATTGTCCAACAGTTCTTGAGGTAAGATTGCCCATTCCTCAATCAGCATCTGTTTAAGTTGTCGGGTGTTCAAAGGAGGATGTAATCGTGCCGCAAGGCGTCTCCCCAAAGCATCCCACACATGTTCTATAGGATTTAAATCAGGGGAGCACGCCGGTCAATCCATTTGAGTGATATCTTCACTTTCCAGGAGCTCCTCAACAGCATGAATCCTGTGTGGCCGTGCATTGTCATCCATAAAAACGAAGTCTGATCCAATGGCACCTTGGAACAGACGCACATGGGGAAGGATCACCTCCTGACAATAGCGATCGCCAGTTACAGAACCTCTGTCGAAAACGTGGAGCTCAGTCCGCCCGTTCATCATAATGCCTCCGCAGACGACAACTCCAGGACAACCGAAACGGTCTCATTCCGTGATGTTACAAGCGATTCCCAACGCCAGTTGATTTGGAGAGAGATCGGGACACGGTTTCATCCCAGTAATCATCCCACAATCATCTGTAACGATACTATGAGTTCAATAAAGCCTTTTTTTGTTTGATTCTATACTGTATGCATTGTATTCATTTCTGCGCAACTATGCTTTCGTCATTCTTTCGGAACAAAATGCTGTATCTCATTTCTGAATTTCATGTCTCTCAGATGATTTCTCGTGAAGTTATGGCAAAAAACAAACCTGTTGCTGAGGTTTTGCACACCAGTGTAAATAGAATACTGTTAAATAGAAGATTTCTTTATTTAGTAATATATTATTGGACCTCCTTTATTAAAAATTATGTCACGTTTATGGTTTGCCATGAAATCTACTATTTGCTGGACTATATTGAATTCCTGAAAATACAAGTATGGGTCAAAGATTAGGGATTTGAAAAACTGATGGAACAGAAAATAGTTACAGTTTGAGTTTCAGAATTTCTCAAATGTTCTTTATATAATTCAGATCTGAGTATTGTGGTTCAATTCCAGTTTATAATCAGCATTCCAATTTACAATAATGCTCGCGAAACTAAAGATGAATTATTTTTAAGTGGATAAAATTACCTTATTATCTATCAAAATCGTATAAATGCTAAGCAAAAACTGGATGATGAATTTTTATGGATGATGAATTTTTGGACATGATGCACAAGAAATTTTATCCTTAGACGACTATGGAATAATCCTTAGATGACATGTTGTCTTCCAGAATCAACGGGGTATCATGGCCCAATTCAGTAAAACATAAACCATGCCATACTAAACCACCAGAAGCTTGAACTATGCTGATGAGGTTAGATGGGCTGTGGTTTCAAGGGGATCAAGTCACAATCTTTCAATTTCCTTTCATTTGATATAGTGTTTCAAGTGATTAATCTGATCATACAAACCGATTTCAATCAGCATCTATCTTATCTCGACTTTTCTTATGTCACTGAAGACGAACTTTTAAGGTTCTTTGCACAAATGAAAATTTTTCACAGAAGGAGGCCTGTACCAATTTTCTTCAAATCCTTGGCATTTGTCAATTCATTATCGTAATTTGGCCTTATTTACGTAATATTTGTGTTTATAAAATTAACTGATATTCGTTTTCATGTTTACATGTCTGAGGAGCAAGCCATTACAGTTTCAATGACATTTACCTAGATTCTGTATCTCATTTTCCATTTTTTTAAGCTTTCAATTACATTTTCGTCTGACTGTATATTTAATTAAGAAAGTAATTGATAAAACGGAAATTAAATTAGTGAATGTTATTATTATTTTTTAGTCAAAATATGAAAAATATATCACAAACTTCAGTTTATTCACTTTTTACTGAAATTCATTGATAAGAAAGATATTCATTACTGAAAACATAGAATAAAATCTTGTGTGACTATCTAATTCAAACGACGTACTTTTATAAGCCAGTAAAATCCTATTTTTTCTTCTT
>JAPMOR010045095.1:0-11557 GCA_026543865.1 Argiope aurantia | reverse complement strand
TACTTCGTATATACCAGGCTGTCATTTTATCTCGGATTGACTACGGGTGTTTCGTATATGGCTCAGCCAGATCTACTGTTCTGCGTCGACTAGATACCGTGCATCACTCTGCTCTGCGGATTTGTTCAGGGGCTTTTCGGACATCGCCAGTGGAGAGTCTTTATGTCATTTGTCATCAGTTGCCTTTGGAGCTGCGAAGGAAAAAACTCACCATGCAATATCATTTTCGAACGCTGTCTCTTCCACAACATCCTGTGGCAAATACGACTCTTAATGCTACTCTCCGCAGAATTTATGATGCTCGTCCTTCCTACATTCTTCCCTTTTCTGAGAATCCCCTCAGGGGCTCACCTACTATAGGTGAGTACGGGTGTCCCAATCCCGAGGTTCCCAGGGATCTATTCTCCCTTTATATTTATTCTCCCCTAAACCTGCTGCTGTCTGCTGTATCTCTTCCTTCCCTCGACGGCAAGCGAGGGAGCTCTCCATGAGAAGCTGTCGCCACTCTGTTTGCTTCTTGCTTCTCATGGACAGCCAAAAACCCCACGTGTTGGCCGTGCGTGGCGACCCATTAGACGGGTGGTGCACTGTGGTCCCCGGTGTATCAATCGGCCGGTACCTAGTCACCTTAGTGGCTAGTCTGCTAGGGATCAAGCGAAGGGGTTACTCCTTGGGCTTGGCGTTAAGGGTGGTCACTGTCCCCGGGGGTAACTCCGAGCGTATAGGTTTCCGATTAGCACCAAGGTAAGTGCCGAGGCTGGGAATGGCCAGAGCCGGTGGCTGCCTTCCCTTGTTGGGCTCCGTGGTGGGCGGTGCCGTCGGGCCCGAATCTGTCTCAATGTCGTATGGCTCCTCCCAAGAAGGGTCCCTTTAGTGGGCAACGTATTCCTCAAACCTTTAATATAGATAATCATTTTGATCGTTATTATATTGTGAAGCGCATATCTGAAAAAGACGAGACTTTTCAAACAGTTTCTCCGTTTTTGGTACAAAAGGCCATCAGTGCCACAATTGGTGAACCAAATTCTATCCGCAAGATACGTTCAGGCGACTTGCTAATAGAGGTCAACTCACGTAAGCAAGCTCAGCAATTACAAAAAATAAAAGCTTTGGCAACTATACCGGTTCGTGTTACCCCTCACATATCATTAAACACTTCAAAAGGTGTCATAACTTGTGGTGAGATATTAAATCTCCCAGTAGATTTAATCTCCAAGGAATTAAAATCCCAAGGTGTTACCCATGTCGCCGAATTTCGATTAGGCGAGATGGAGAAACCATCGAAACGAAGCATCACATTCTCACTTTTATGTCACCTAAATTACCTGAGTACATATATGTAGGGTACATTAAGCGTCCAGTTAGACCCTATATACCGAACCCCTTAAGATGCTTTAACTGTCAACGCTTTGGGCACTCGAAAGCAAATTGCCGAGGCACTATAACTTGTGCCCGATGTGCTGAGCGAGGACATGAGAGCCAGGAGTGTTCCGCACAGGAAAAGTGCGTGAATTGCAAAGGTGATCATACGTCCTTCTCCCGCACGTGCCCACGATGGCAACTAGAAAAAGAAATAACCGCAGTTAAAATTAAAGAAGAATTACCATACCCAGAAGCCTGAAAGAAAGTTCTTTCTCAAACACCCTCACCTGGTATTAGCTACGCCTCTGTTGTCCGGAAAAAATTTTGTGAAAACTGTACATGTCAAAATTGCACTAAAAGTAAGAATCCTTTATCATCCCCTAAACCTTCAACTGATTCCGATAGTGATAAATCCATTGTTAGTAATCATGGTACTGAGAAGTCGGAAACAATTAAGCGAAAACCATCAAAATCAGAAAAATCACTGAAACTTAAGCTTGCAAAACGTGGTGTCTCGAAAACAAATCTCTCTGCAAAATTTAAGAAATCGGCTACTAAAAATTCAGTAGCTTTGGGACTTGCAAATCAAGGTATAGCCCATAAAGACTTGACGTCTATTTTTGGTGGCATACCAAACAGTCCCGACCTCAAACTCCATCCTTCGGGGGATGAATCTGAATTTGAAATGAGTTGCGACGTTTCTGCAACTCCTGTCGTCACGCCTAATAATTCTTCTAGAACGCATATCTCTTAATGGGTACCTTCCTCTCTTGGAATTGTCGCGGCATGCGTTCCAAACGTCACGATATAAAGACTATTATCAACTCCTTTCATCCTGTTTGTTTTTGTTTTCAGGAAACATTCATGACTCCCAATATTCCGTTAAAATTGCGCGGCTACAACTGTGTTCGTAAAGATACAGACACTGGAGTGCGCAGTTCTGGAGGTGTCTGCATCTTGACATCAAATCTTTACCCAAGTACACCTCTTACTTTGCATACACCTCTACAGGCTGTGGCTGTGCAAGTTCACACCCGAACGCTGGTTACAGTCTGTAGTATCTACTTGCCACCCCATAATGCCATTAAACAACAGGATCTTGACAATCTCGTGGATCAGCTTCCTTCACCTTTTATTTTAATTGGGGACTTAAATGCACATAGCACGTTGTGGGGTTCAGATAGTACAAACTCTCGTGGGCGGCAGATTGAACAGTTTATTTCTAATAACTGTCTCTGTCTGCTTAATAACGATGATAAAACATACTTCCATGAACCCACACGTAGCTTCCATAGTCTTGATCTGGCAATATGCTCACCTGAACTTCTGCCATTATTGACCTTTACCGTTAGTGATAACTTATATAATAGCGATCATTTCCCGATCATTGTCTCCCATGCTGATAGAGGCGGAACGACTCATTGTCCTCCGCGTTTCGTATTCCAGCGGGCAGACTGGCATAAGTTTTCTCAACTGGCCAAAATTACTGAGAGTATGGTCAATGTACCAGACATCATGGAAGCAGTTCAAAACGTCACTGAATGTTTAATACATGCCGCTAATATTGCCATTCCTAAAAGTTCACCACGTACAAGAAAATTCCGTAGACCGTGGTGGAACGATGCCTGTCGCGATAGTTACAAGAACCAAAAGAAACTTTGGAACAAATTTAGGAGGTACCCAACCACAGAGAACTTGATCGCTTTTAAAAGAGCTAAAGCCCTTGCACGTCGCATTCGTCGCTGTAGCCAGAGGGAATCATGGGTAAAATATATTTCCTCAATCACATCTCGCACCTCAAGTCAGCAGTTGTGGAGAAAAGTGAAGGCAGCTAACGGAATTTATCAGGAGTTTTCTTTTCCTGTACTGAAAACCAGGAATAAGACATACTCCTCTCCATTAGATATTGTCAATATTCTTGGACAGACATTTGCACGGATTTCCGCTGTCGAATCGTATAGTCCTGAATTTATAGAGAGGAAAAATCTCGCAGAAAACAATCTTTGAATTTTCAAGCTGCATACACACATCCATATAATTGCGAATTCAAAATGTTTGAATTAAGAAAAGCACTATCCCTAGCTCATGATACCAGCCCTGGCCCAGATGGAGTCACTTATAATATGCTTCGCCACTTAGATGAGATATCGCTCTCCTATCTCCTATATCTGTTTAACAGAGTCTGGAGTGAGCAAAATTTCCCATACCAGTGGCAAGAAGCTCTCGTGATTCCCATTCTGAAACCGGGCAAAGATTCAGCTAACCCTTTGCATTATAGACCGATTGCGCTAACTAGTGTCCTTTTGTAAGACGCTTGAACGTATGGTCAATGCCCGACTAGTCTTCGAATTAGAAAAGCGAGCTTACATTCCATTAATGCAAAGTGGATTCCGCAAAGACCGATCCACTATTGATAATATAGTCCAACTTGAGACCCATATTCGTAACGACGCTTTTGTGAGACGAAACCATCTTGTCTCCATTTTTTTTGATGTAGAGAAGGCGTACGATCGTACGTGGCGTTTTGGAATTCTTAGAAAACTTTTTAACTTGAGTTTTAAAGGGAACCTTCCAATTTTTATAAAAAACTTTTTATTATTTCGTACTTTTCGGGTATACATGGGGAAATTTTATTCTGATCCTTTTATCCAAGCTGAGGGCGTTCCACAAGGGAGCGTTCTCAGTGTCACACTTTTTATCATGCATTTTAGCGATATTCTAAATCAATTACCGTCTAATGTCCAAGGAAATTTATACGTGGACGATCTTCAGATTTCTTGCCAGGGCTGTAATATGCACTTAATTGAACGGCAGCTGCAAAATGCAGTTAAGAAACTGGTAGCTTGGTGTGATGAAAATGGGCACACTCTTTCTGCCGAAAAGAGTAAATGCATGCATTTCTGCAGAAAGCGAGGCATTCACCCTGACCCCTCTGTCCGTATACGCAATGATTTAATACCTGTCGTTAATGAAATACGATTTCTGGGAATACTTTTCGATCGGAAGCTCACTTTCCTTTCGCACATCACATACCTACGGGAAAAGTGCGAGAAATCTCTGAATATCCTCAAGGTACTTTCTCGTACGTCTTGGGGTGCCGATCGTACGTCTTTAACCCGTTTATATCAAGCCATAATTTTATTTCGGATAGACTACGGGTGTTTTGTGTATGGCTCTGCCAATATTACTGCATTACGTCGGTTGGATACTGTGCATCATTCCGCCCTCCGAATATGTTCAGGGGCCTTCCGCACATCGCCAATCGAAAGCCTTTACGTCATATGTCACCAACTGCCCTTGTCTTTGCGCCGAAAGAAACTTGCACTGCAGTACTACTTTCGCGCTCAGTCTCTCCAAAATCATCCTGTAACTCATATGATTATTCCTGCTTCCCTTAAAAGAGTTTACAATGCTCGGCCATCTCACATTCTTCCCTTTTGTGAGAGAATCAAAAGCTTACTTCATGATTCAGAGATCCAGTTTTCTGATGTCCAGCCAATAGATTTTCAAATATTTTCACCTTGGGAAATTCCTCAGTTTTCCTTTTTGAATTGTTCTTCAGAATTTAATAAAGCAACAACTGCTCCAATTATTTTCCAACAACTTTTTAATTCTCATCGTTCGCAGTATGCCTCCTATTTTCCAATATTTACCGACGGCTCAAAGTCGGACGGACATGTTGGATGTAGTGTCGTCTTTGGGGACGAAATACACAGTTTCCGTATTCATGCATCATTTTCAGTTTTATCTGCGGAGTTGCTGGCGATTTTCTGTGCTATACAAAAGATTGCTCTTGCATCCCAACGAAAATTTTGCATTTATACGGACAGTATGAGTTCTTTAGAAGTACTCCATCATTTTAACTTTCATCCGCTTGCTATTAAGATATTGGGACTCTTGCAGACTCTCCATCATAGGGGCTTTAACATTTTATTTTGTTGGATCCCTAGTCATGTTGGAATCGTTGGAAATGAACAGGCCGATCACGCTGCTAAAACTGCATCTACCTTTTTTCATTATGAACTACCTTACTGCGATATTCAAAAAATCAATTGCGAAACATATTTTCTTTTTGTGGCAAGAGACATGGGACAAACATATCCATAATAAACTGCACGTTATTAAGCCTTCTATTTGCATGTGGCCAGTTTTGCCTATGCGTGGCCCTGACGATAAATTGACACGCCTTCGCATAGGACATACTCGGTTAACGCATCGACATCTTCTTCTCGGAGAGAGACCACCGGTTTGTTCTCGATGTCATGTCGACCTTAGTGTGAAGCATATATTAAATGAGTGTCCAAATTTTAACTCCTATCGTGTTCGCTTTTATAATTCAACATCATTGACTCTTCACAACTTAGTGGGTGAAAAACACCACCCGAATATTTTTAACTTTTTGAGATCTATTGGGTTTTTACATCGGATTTAGCACATTTTACCATTGTATTTAACATCTAACCTATCATTCAAATTGTATCTTAATGTTTTATGCATTGTTTATACTTCTTTTTAAACTATTACCACCTGCTTTCTGTATTTTATTACTTGCTCAAGTTTTACATATGGTTTCATTGTCTTTTAGTCATGCAATATGGAATTGTCTCCATTTTCGAACTTTCTTATTTTAACTGAGTACTTTTTTAACTTTTTGCTTGGCGCAGTATGGCCAAATATGGTTTTTGCGCCATAAAACACCACAAAACCAACCAACCAACCCTTTTCTGAGAAAGTGAAAAGTACGCTTCAGAATTTGGATTTGCAGTTTCCTAAAATCCAGACAGTTGATTTCCAAACTTTTCCACCTTGGGATTTTCCCAATTTTTCTTTCTTAAATCCTTTTAGCGGTTTCATAAAAGATACAACTGCTCCAGTGATTTTTCAACAAATTTTTTGTGCTCATCGCAGTCAGTATCCTTCTTTTGTGCCTGTCTTCACTGACGGTTCAAAGGCAACCGAGCATGTTGGTTGCGGAATTGTCTTTGATTCCGACATAAACAGTTTCTGTCTCAATACATCCTTTTCAGTTTTGTCAGCCGAATTAGTGGCACTTTCTCATGCTCTGATGAATATATCATCCTCACCCGAGAGACAGTTTTGTATATATACAGATAGCAAGAGTTCTTTGGAAATCCTCTCCCAATTTAATCCTCATATACATCCAATTGTAGTAGAAATCTTGGGACTTTTGAAAACTCTTCAAAATAGAGGTTTTAATATTTTATTTTGCTGGATTCCCAGTCATATGGGAATTGCTGGCAATGAACAAGCGGATCATGCTGCAAAAACTGCGTCTTCTCTATTACATCACAGAATACCATACAGTGATGTAAAGAAATCTATTACCAATAGGATTTTTACTCTGTGGCAGGATACATGGAATATGCAGACGCAGAATAAATTGCATTCTGTTAAACCTTTTATTGGCACATGGCCAGTCTTACCGATGCGTAGAGCTGATGTAAAATTATCTCGCCTACGTATTGGACATACTAGGATTACCCACAAACACCTGCTTTTTGGAGAAAGGGCACCTGTGTGCTCCTCATGTCACACCGAATTGACAGTTGGTCATATTTTGATTGAATGCCCAGCTTTTGAATCTCATCGTCGCCATTTTTTTCATCCATCAAATGTTACTCTCCCAGAATTACTGGGAGAGAATCATCATCCAAATATTTTTAAATTTTTAATTGCTATACACCTTTTACCATATATTTAACTTCAACAATTTCCATTTTCCTTTTATTATTATTTTAAAACTAAGATGTCATTTTTCGTCTTAATCTATTTTAGCTATTTTATATTAGTTTACACATAAACATATTTAATTTTATACAAAGTTCCAATCATCAACAAAGCTCTACTTTTTTCCATAAGGATGGCGCAGTATGGCCAGGAATGGCCCTTGTGCCAAAAAACCCAAACTAACCAACCAACCAACCTAAACTACCAGAATATATCTATGCCGGGTATATGAAACTTCCAGTGAGGCAATACATTCCAAACCCCTTGAGATGTTTCCAGTGTCAGCGTTTCGGCCACTCGAAGGTAAATTGCCGCGGGACTATCACATGCGCCCGCTGCGCTGAGAAAGGTCATGACAGCCAGCAGTGTACCGCACAAGAAAAGTGTGTGAACTGCGATGGCGCACATTCATCTTTTTCACGGGCATGCAAACGATGGACTCTCGAGAAGCAAATCATAACACTTAAAATAAAGGAAAGCATATCTTATCCTGAAGCTAGACGAAAGGTCTTAGCTGAAACTCCAACGCCAGGCTTAAGCTATGCATCTGCCGTCCAAAAAACATTTTGTGCGAATTGCTCATGTCCAAACTGTATCAAAAGTAAGCCTCAAACCAATTCACCTGAGAAAACTTCCGACTCTGACACTGAAAAATCAACAGTAAGTGCTCCTTAAACTTGCAAACCGGAAACAAATAAACATAAAGTCAAATCTAGCAAATCAATGAAACTAAAGCTTGCAAAACGTGGTCTTAAGCAAAACGACCTACCAATAAAGTTAAAGAAATCGACATCAAAAAATTCCGTAGCCTTGGGACTAGCTACACAAGGTAAAGTCCACAAGGACCTAACGTCCATCTTTGGTGGAAAGCTGAATAACCCAGATATAAAATTACATCCATCTGAGGATGACTCTGAGCTTGAAATGAGTTGCGAAGACCTGGCAACTCCAACAATTGTATCTTCTCATTTATCCTCTAAACCAGTCACTTAATGGGTACCTTCCTCTCTTGGAATTGTCGCGGCATTCGGTCTAAACTTCCCGACATCAAGTGCATTCTAAACAAATTTCATCCTGTTTGGTGTCAGAAAGGTTTCTTGAACACCAATGCAAACATTCCCATTAAATTGCGCGGTTATAAATGTACTCGGAAGGATGCAGACACAGGATCTCACAGTTCTGAAGGTGTCTGTATCTTCACTTCAAATCTATATGCGAGCTCACAACTAAATTTACATACCACTCTGCAGGCTGTGGCTGTGCAAGTTCACGTACGAACATTAGTCACAGTCTGCTGCATTTACTTACCGCCTCATGATGTTATCCGTCAACAAGACCTTGATAACCTAGTGGACCAGCTTCCTTCGCCTTTTATTTTACTCGGCGACTTCAACGGACATAGTACCTTGTGGGGTTCAGAGAGTACAAATTCTCGTGGGAGACAGATTGAGCAGTTTGCCAATAACTGTCTCTGTTCACTTAACAATGGAGAGAAAACATACTTTCACGAGCCCACACGAAATTTCCATACTCTTGATTTGGCCATATGCTCTCCCGAACTTCTGCCGTTGCTAAACTTTACTGTTAGCAACGATCTATATAATAGCGATCATTTTCCTATTATTGTCTCCCATGCTGATAGTGGCGGTGCGACTCACTGTCCTCCGCGTTTTCTATTCCAGCGGGCAGACTGGAAGGCCTTTTCGCAACTAGCAGATATTACTGAGTCTATGATCAACATCACAGATATTTCTGAAGCTGTACAAAATGTCCTTGACATTATAATCTGTGCCGCAACTTCCACTATTCCAAAGAGTCCATCATGTCTAAGGAAATTTCGAAGACCGTGGTGAAAGCCTGTCGCGACAGTCACAAACATCAGAAAAAGTTATGGAACATCTTTCGTAGATATCCTACTACAGATAACCTCGTTGCCTTTAAAAAATCCAAAGCACTAGCTCGCCGCATACGTTGTCGTAGTCAGAGGGAATCCTGGATTCAATTTATATCCTCTATAACATCCTCTACATCCAGCAAAGTCTTGTGGAGAAAAGTAAAGGCTGCTAATGGTATATATCATAACTCTTGCATTCCTGTTCCCCTCAGGGGCTCACCTACTATAGGTGAGTACGGGTGTCCCAATCCCGAGGTTCCCAGGGATCTTTACTCCCTTTATGTTTACTCTCCACTGCGCCCTCTGCTTTCTGCTTTTTTTTTCCTTCCCTCGACGGCAGGCGAGGGAGCTCTCCATGAGAAGCTGTCGCCGCTCTGTTTGCTTCTTGCTTCTCATGGACAGCCAAAACCCCACGTGTTGGCCGTGCGTGGCGACCCATTAGACGGGTGGTGCACTGTGGTCCCCGGTGTATCAATCGGCTGGTCGCTAACCACCTGAGTGGTTAGTTTGCTAGGGATCAAGCGAAGGGGCTACTCCTTGGGCTTGGCGTTAAGGGTGGTCACTGTCCCCTGGGGTAGCTCCCAGCGTATAGGTACCGATTAGCACTAGGGTGGATGCCGAGGCTGGGAATGGCCAGAGCCGGTAATTGCCTTCCCTTGTTGGGCTCCGTGGTGGGCGGTGCCGTCGGACCCGAATCATTTGTAATATCGTATGGGCTCCTCCAAACGTGGTCCCTTCAGTGGGCATAAAGTTATCAAATTTTCTGACACCACTTCTCAATATTTTGATAAATTTTTTGTCATTAAACGTGTTTCTGAATCGCAAGAAACTTTCAATTCCGTTTCACCATTCCTTGTCCAAAAAGCTGTCGCAGCTACCGTCGGTGAGGTAATCTTGATAAGAAAAATGCGTTCTGGTGACTTACTAGTAGAAGTCGATACCAAAAAACAGGCTCAAAATATCCTCAAACTGAAAGCTCTAGCCACCATACCTGTTTCTGTAAGTCCTCACACATCGCTCAACTTCTCCAAAGGTGTCATAACTTGCGGAGAACTGTATAACGTCCCTTTAGAAGAAATAAGTTCAGAATTAAAGAAGCAAGGTGTGACTAATGTTCGCCAAATTACAATTCGACGAGATGGCCAGCTCTTACCGACAAAACATTATATACTCACTTTTCACAGTCCCAAATTACCGGAATCCATATATGCAGGTTACATAAAGCTTCCAGTTCGCCAATACATTCCAAATCCATTAAGGTGTTTCCAATGCCAGCGTTTTGGCCATTCGAAGGTTAATTGCCGCGGGACAGTCACTTGCGCCCGTTGTGCCGAAAAAGGGCATGATAGCCAACAGTGTACCGCACAAGAAAAGTGTATGAACTGTGATGGCGACCATCCCTCTTACTCTCTAACTTGCTCGCGCTGTAAACTAGAGAAAGAAATTATTACCATTAAAATAAAAGAAGATTTAACATATCCAGAAGCAAGGCGTAGGGTTAAAAAGCAGACTCCTACTCCTGGAATAAGCTATTCTTCCGTTGTTAAAAATTCCTTTTGCTCAAACTGTTCTTGTGCCAACTGCAAGAAACAAAATTCGACATCAAAGCCTCCAGAAAAAACATCAGAATCCGATTCTGATAGCTCAAACAAAAATGCTCCAGATTCTTCTAAACAAGATCCTGATACATATAGAAAAGCCCGTAAGAATAAATCTCAGACCTCACTGACACTGAAACTCGCGAAACGTGGACTTTCGCAAAAAGATCTTTCCGTAAAGTTCAAAAAATCGAATCTACGGAATTCAGTCGCTTTGAGATTAGCGAATCAAAATGTAGTCCATAAGGATTTAACCACCATTTTTGGTGACACGCTAACCAACACAGATTTTAAGCTCCATCCATCTGAGGATGAAGATTCACTTGATATGAGTTGCGAAGATCTAGCAACTCCAACAAATGCACGTCCTCTTTCTTCATCAAAACCTCTTTCTTAATGGGTACCTTCCTTTCTTGAAATTGTCGCGGCATTCGTTCCAAACTTCCAGACATCAAGACAATATTAAACAAATTTCATCCAGTTTGTTTAGGTGTTCAAGAAACCTTCTTAACACCCAATATTCCATTAAAATTGTGCGGTTATAACTGTACTAGGAAAGATACAGACACAGGATCTCGGAGTTCTGGTGGTGTCTGTATTTTCACTTCAAATCTATATCCGAGTACACCTCTTACTTTACATACACCTCTACAGGCTGTTGCTGTGCAAGTTCACACACGAACATTAGTCACAGTCTGTAGTATATATTTACCGCCTCATGATGTCCTTAGTCAACAACATCTTGACAATTTAGTGGACCAGCTTCCTAAACCACTTATTATTTTAGGCGATTTCAACGGGCATAGTGTTTGGTGGGGTTCAGAAAGTACTAACTCTCGTGGGCGACAGATCGAGCAATTTATTTCTAATAACTCTCTCTGTCTCCTTAATAATGATGAGAAGACTTACTTTCATGAACCCACACGCAGCTTCCATAGTGTTGATTTGGCCATAT